>SJYW01000423.1:0-13156 GCA_006410735.1 Raphicerus campestris | reverse complement strand
ATAAGCAGCTCATACAGCTCAACATCAGGAAAACAAACAGCCCAATCAAAATATGGGCGAAAGACCTAAACAGACATTTCTCCAAAGGAGATATACAGATGGCTAAGAAACACAGGGACTGAAGAAGCACATGAAGAGAAGCTTAGCATCACTCATTATTAGAGAAACGCACATCAAAATGACAATGAGACATCACCTCACACTGGTCAGAATGGGCATCATTAAAACATCTATAAACAATAAATGCTAGGGAGGGTTTGGAGAAAATGGAACCCTCTTGCACTGTTGGTGGGAATGTAAACTGATACAGTCACTATGGAAAGCAGTATGGAGATTCCTTAGAAATCTAGGAATAGAACTACCATATGAGCCAAAATGCCACTACTGGGCATAAACTCTGAGAAAATCGTAATCGAAAGAGACTCATGTACCCAGATGTTCACTGCAGCACCAGGTGTCTAGTAGCACCTAGATGTCTATTGACAGATGAGTGGATAAAGAAGCTGTGGTACATTTACACAGTGGAATATTACTCAGCCATAAAAAAGAACACATTTGAGTCTATCCCAATGAGGTGGATAAACACAGGGCCTGTTTTACAGAGAGAAGTGAGAGAGAAAAAAAAAAGTATATTAATGCATATATACGGAACCTAGAAAGATGGTGTTGATGAAACTCTTTCCAGGGCAGAATGCTATTTTTAAAAAGTTAAATACCTCTCACTTCCTATTCATTTCTAGTACTGTTTTAAGAAGCAATCACTTTTAGTCACTTTAATTCTCCTTTCCTCAACAATTTTCTACATTAGATGTTTGTTCTATTTTTTCTTTATTTATCAAATTTAGTCAGGCCTATTTTATTCTCTGTTATGAACATGATGTAATTAGTTCACTTAAAAAATTAGTACATTCTTATTCCATTTTGTCCCTGAGTATGATAATGTTAGTATTAGTTTGCCAAGGCTGCTATCACAAAGAAGCAAGAGGCTTAAATAATGGAAATGTATTTTTAATAGTTTATATAAAAATGTATAGTTTTTCATAAGATGATGGTCCATCCTAATGATCTCATTTAACATAACCTCTTTAAAAGCCTGTCTGAAAATACAGTCATACTCTGAGGTAGGAGGGGTTACACTGCAACATTGTTACTGTGTGAATTCATTACAAAATTAACCAAGATGCTTAGACAGAATAAAATTATGCTCCTAAATTTGATCTAATGCAGCTCAAGGGAGAAGTTTTTACACGAGTTCCTGTTTTACTACTTTCTAGTAATCACACACAATCATAAATCATTTCAATATATCTCAGACCACAATTGATCGTCATTAGATATTCAGAATCCTAATGACAGTATAGGCTAAACAGAAATTGTCTTCTTGAAAACATTCTTCATAGAAAATTGCTTTCATTTGAACTTATTACTTTATAAGTATGTTGCAAAATCTTATTTTACTGAATATTTATGTGAATCACATTGTTGTTTGGATCCTTTATCTTCCTTTCTCTTAAATTACTATTCTGTTTTTCTGGGAGACATCCTCAAGATTTTCTTCATAAAATTTTTTAGAACCTTTATCAAACATTGGCCAAGAACGTATCAAATGATAAGATTTTTTAAAAAAAGTCATTGTTTGGTGTTTTCAATGTTTGGCTTTCAATGGTGTTTGGCTTTTTCAATGTAAAGCTAAGTTTTTTTTTCCAGGTTTGATATTTTTTTCTGATTTTATTTTCTTCATTGTTATCTGAATTTGTCCTTTGAATTAAACTTGACATATCTTAGCATCTCTCTCTCTCACTCTATGTTTGTTGTGGTTGTGGATTGTATCATAGCCAATTCTGTTTAATTAATCTTTAAACATTTCTATTGATCTTTATTCTTACCATTTCTTTTTTTGGTATTTCTCTTTTTTCTATTGCTTTTTTATCAGTCACATTTTTAAAGAAACTTTACAAAACCTTTGGGGTTTATTTCATAAATTCTTCTCTAATATTCCACGGTATAAGAAGGATTTATTTAATGGTTTTACTCATTTAATATAGTTTTGAGAGAAATTTAAATCAGTTGCTCAGTAAATGATATTGAATTTAAGGTCCAGAGGCTTTTATAAAAACATTCTTAAAACTGTAAGAATTCTAATAGGCCATTTTCAAGGAAAATTATTTTGCAATTGCTTTGAGCAGATGAACTGTTTATGAGAAAACTACATATCTACTTGGGGTAAGAAGTGGCAACCCACTCCAGCATTCTTGTCTGGGAAATCCCATGGGCTACAGTCTGGTGGGCTACAGTCCATGGGGTTGCAGAGTTGGACACAACTAAGCAACTGAGCACACATACCCATACATATATACTTATTACATCATTAACCATTTAAGTTTAATTAAGATAAACTCATACAAGTTTGACAAGAATTTATAATGATTGTACATAATCATTTCTTAATAGCAAAGTGTGTGCATTTAATGAATTTTGAATTTACTAGTTACTTGAGGAGTGGGCTAAACTTTAATTTTTATCTTGTAGTCAGCAGCTTCTCTTAATATCTAAAGAAGTATGAAAATTTAAAGAGATTATAAAAATTTGCACTGAATAATTTACATCCAAGTATAACTTGAATATTGGAGCAAGAATAATTTTATGTCTCTTGAATGATCTGTTCATGTTAAGAAAAGGTAAATTGACTTATTTTAACTGAGCACCTGGCTGTTAGTAAGCATAAAGACCCATTTATTTCACAACCATAAAATAGTTTTTTTTCCCCTATGGCATACATTGTTACTTTTGTTCTTTGTTCTAGGAGTACTGAATTGATCCGTACACTACTCAGAGAGTTCTTAAACTCTGAGCTACAGTCCATGACTGGTGTGGATGTTAAGCCTTTTGGGATAAGTGTGTCTGCAAAATTAAAAAAGTAGAAAAAGAGTTTATGTGAACATAGGGTAGATGATGAGAGGTACAGAGAATTGCCTAGAAATGTCCACTTTCCATAGCTTACTACCTTCAGATTCCAGATTTTCCCTGAGAGGTCAATGTGCTGATCCTTCCTGCAGCTTAAGGGAAGCAACTAACACCTTGGCCACCGCAGTGTAGGACAGAGTGCTGGAGAGGGTTTTTCTTCTTGATCCAAATAAGCACAGGTATTCTAAGGAAACAGTATTGAATTTGGCCCTTTTCCCCTATTCCTCTCCCCCCAAAAGTTTCAATAGCTGGTGGCACAGCAGCAGTCATCATATGAACATGAATATTAAAACACGTGTTAAAAACAGTGAACAAAATAGTCAGGAGTTAAGATATACTGTGTGCTTCATCAGCAAGAGAACCAACCCTCAATTTTCTAATATTAGAGACTCCCTGTGGCACTGGTGGCTTGGAGGGCAAAGAATCTGCCTGCAATGATGAAGACCTGTGTGAGATTGCTGGGCTGGGAGAATCTCGAGCAGGGAATGGCAACTCACTCCAATATTCTTGCCTGGCAGGCTATAGTCCATGGGATCACAGAGAGCTGGACATGCCTGAGTGACTAGCACTTTCACTTCACTTTTCTTTCACTTCTAGTGTACAAGTTTTTTAAATAAAAAAGAAATCTTTTAACTAAAAAGGAGGTATCAATATTATCTAAAGTGTGATTATAAAATGAAATCAATAAATTTAAACTTGTACATATTAGCAATTTGTTGCTGAGTAACAAATGACTCTAAAACGTAATGGTTGAAAATAGTAATGTTTCCTAACTTCTCACAATAACACAGGGTGAGGACTGTAAGAATGGTTTTGCTGGGCATTTCTGGCTTCGGGAGGTTTGATCGTACGTGTGAGAGCTGTAGTCATCTGCAGCTTTGAGTGGGGCTCAGGGATCTGCTCTCAGGGTGGCTCACTGACATAGCTGGCAAGTCATGCTGTCTATGGGCAGTTGTATCTCACACAGATCCCCACACAAGGCTATCTGAGTTACTTCACAATCTGGCAACTATCTTTCCCTAATGCAAATAATACAACAGAGTCAGATAAAAGCTATCCTTCTTTACCATCTCTTCTTGGAAACCCTGTAGCATCACTTTTACCTCATGGCATTCAGTAGTAACAACTCAAAAAGCCCAGCTTATATTCAGGGGGAGGGGAATTAGCCTCCAACTTTAGAAGAGTAGCACATCCAAGAATTTACAGGATGTGAAAAAAAAAATTGCCATAGGACTGTAAAGGAACTTTGTCCCTGCTAACTTCTAGCCTACCACCTTTCCCTCCATGAATTCCCTGTCCCCACATCAAGACATACAAACACATACTTACACACCAACACATATATTTCCCCTATCTTTCCTTTGCCTCAAAAAAAAAAAAAAACCCAAAAAACAAAAACACTCCCCCTAGATTGAATGTAAAAAGAATACCGTTTTATGGTTCCACAAAACTTTTAAATAAGATGAAGCTTTATTTCAAGTGAAAAAAGAGATTCAGGTTCTCCAGAGAATTCATTATTGGGCAAAATATCAAAGGTCATGGCTTATCATAATAAAAATTACAGCGTGCTTTTTGACTCTGATCAAATTTCTTGAAAGACAACATCTACACCAGCAAGAGGTAGATATACTGGGGTTAACATGTGGCAAGTATTGCTCTGACCCCTGATTCTAGTACTAAATGATGTGTGACTATGAGGAAAAGAGACCAATTTCTGTAAGCTTGGCTTGAGGAGCAGTTTCTTTACAGTCTTACCATCTGCTGCTAGTTAAAATTTGTGTGCCTGCAAAATGGTATTTTTAATCCCCACCCTGTACCCCCCTTTAAATGCTATAATGAACAAGAAGAATTACTGAAAATGAGAACTATTTCCATACATATTCCAAACCACTCATTAATGAGACTAGAGTACCAATTTCAATTTTGAAATCATACTTCAGCTTTCAACATACTAGAAAATGTTAACTGATTATGAATTATGGCATCATGTTAAAAATGCCTTTTGATGCTTGATGATGGTGAAAAACGGACCATACTTCTGTGCTTTAATGATTAGTTGCAGTCTTGACAAAAATCTCTGCATGTTTCAGAGTAATAACTTTGGAAAAAAATCTAGTTAGCTTTTAGTATTAGTTAAGGATGTACTGGTCTTCAGATCTTTCAAGTGACTAGAAAACATACAGAGACACACATGTAGAAAACAGAACTTAGAGTTTTAGGATGCAAGGAAACTAACCTAGAGTGTAGCTAGAGTGTGGAAGCTATATAACCATCACTGGATGTCTTTTGTATTTACTCATGTGATATTTCAGGTCTTTCAGGCTGGTTGGACAACTTTACATCCGATTATTAATAGCCTTTAGTCATTTATATTACACTCAAGTAATTAAAGAAGTTTCACTTATGGTGATTTGCCAAGGCAGCAACTGGCCTCTGCCTTACACCATCTTCCCCACAAATTTTTGTGTATTATGGGTAAAAATTAACCATCGCCACTAATAAACAATGTGATACTCTCGACGGCCTTCACCAATGACCATGTATTTTTCTCAAGGGTCTACAGTTCAGCTGAGTTATCTCCATCCACTGTATATTTATTTGAGTTTTTTTTTTTAAACTTGGAAGCCAACAATTAAAATTTATTATTCATGAACATGTTAGCTCAGTAACAATTGAATAAAACCATTAATTATCTGATTCTCTATTTTTAAGGTTTTTTAATTAAAATTGTATATATTTAAGAGGTAGGGTGTAATGATTTGATATACATAGTGATATGGTTACAACAGTTAAGCTACTTAACAGATCTTGTGTATGTGATGAGAGCACCTGAAATCTGCTTTCCTAGCAAATTTTTAGTATCCAATACCATGGACAGAGAAGCTGGCAGGCCAGAACGTCTTTGGGGTTGCAAAGAGTTGGACATGACTGAGCAAGTAAACAGCAACGAACAGTATCATTAATTATAGTATCATTGATTATAGTCATCATGCAGTACCCTATGTATCTGGGTACTATTCCTCTTACATAGCTGCAACATTTTATTCTTTGACTAACACCTTCCCTTTCCCCCCATCTCCTCCTCCCTGGTAATTGCCACTCTACTCTCTATTTAACTTTTTTAGATTACTGGTAATCACCATTCTACTCTCTACTTGACTTTTTTAGATTACACATATAAATACTATAATGAAGGTTTTTAAAATTTCTGGGTCTGGCTTATTTCACTTAGCATAATGTCCTCTAGGTTCATCAATGCTGTGGCAAATAGTAGGACTTCCTTTTTTAATGCTATCAGATTTCTTTATCCACTCATCTGTCAATGGATACAAAGTATTTCCATATCTTGGCTACTGCAAGTGGCAACCCACTCCAGTATTCTTGCCTGGAAAATCCCATGGACAGAGGAGCCTGGTAGGCTATAGTCCATGGGGTCGCAAGGAGTCGGACACGACTGAGTGACTTCACTTCACTAACATAGGAGCACAGATATCTTCCAGAATTTAATTTCCTTTGGGTATAAACTCAGAAGAGGGGTTTATGGATCATCAGGTAGTTATATTTTAAAATTTTTGATGAACCTTCATAGTGTCACAATGACTGTATCAATTTTCATTCCCACTGATAGTGTATAAAGTTTGTCCACAGCCTTGCATTTGAGATCCCATTTGAGCTTGCAGGGGAAAGCTCTGCAGAGAGAAGCAAAATTGTTCAATGTCTACTGCGTAAACACATTATCAAAGCTCTGCTTGCGTCGCATGTCATGTCTGCTAGCAATCCACAGCCAAACAAATGACTTTGCTAAATTGAAAGTCAAAATGAGAAGTATACTTAACGTCATGAATGAACATGGATAAGACATAAATATTTTTCATATTAATCTAATCTAGCACAATGAAGTCTAAAATTAAGGCTCCTTAAAACCAAACTCACAGAATAAATAATGTTGTAAGCTATCTTTACTGGCAACATTATACATTTCAGAACAGTTCTGACATAATACTGCTTTCAGGGTATTAAAGTTATTTATGCAATTTAATTTGGACTGAATGATAAAAAACTAATTGATCCTAATAAATAGTGATATAAATAATTTGTAATAGAGGAAAACAATAGAATGGGAAAGACTAGAGATCTCTTCAAGAAAATTAGAGATTCCAAGGGAATACTTCATGCAAAGATAGGATCAATAAAGGACAGAAAAGGTATGGACCTAACAGAAGCAGAAGATATTAAGAGGTGGCAAGAATACACAGAAGAACTGTACAAAAAAGGTCTTCATGACCCAGATGATCACCATGATGTTATCTCTCACCTAGAGCCAGATATCCTGGAACATGAAGTCAAGTGGGCCTTAGGAAGCATCACTACAAACAAAGCTAGTGGAGGTGATGGAATTCCAATTGAGCTATGTCAAATCATGAAAGATGACACTGTGAAAGTGCTGCACTCAATATGCCAATAAATTTGCAAAATGTAGCAGTGGTCACAGGACTCTAAAAGGTCAGTTTTCATTCCAATCCCAAAGAAAGGCAATGCCAAAGACTATTCAAACTACTACACAATTGCACTCATCTCACAAGCTAGTAAGGTAATGCTTAAAATCTCCAAGCCAGACTTCAACAATATGTGAACTGTGAAATTCCAGATGTTCAAGCTGGTTTTAGAAAAGGCAGAGGAACCAGAAATAAAATTGCCAACATCCACTGGATCATCAAAAAAGCAGAGTTCCAGAAAAACATCTATTTATGCTTTATTGACTATGTCAAACCCTTTGACTCTGTGGATCACAACAAACTGTGGAAAATTCTGAAAGAGATGGGAATACCAGACCACCTAACCTGCCTCTTGAGAAAACTGTATGCAGGTCAGGAAACAACAGTTAGAACTGGACATGGAACAACAGACTGTTTTCAAATAGGAAAAGGAGTATGTCAAGGCTGTATATTGTCATTGTGCTTACTTAACTTATATGCAGAGTTTATCATGAGAAAAATTGGGCTGGGTGAAGCACAAGCTGGAATCAAGATTCCCAGCAGAAATACCAATAACCTCAGATATGCAGATGACACCACCCTTATGGCAGAAAGTGAAGATGAACTAAAGAGTCTCTTGAAAGTGAAAGAGGAGAGTTTGCTTAAAGTTTGACATTCAGAAAACTAAGGTCATGGAATCCGGTCCCATCACTTCATGGCAAGTAGATGGGGAAACAGTGTCAGACTTTATTTTGGGGGGCTCCAAAATCACTTCAGATGGTGACTACAGCCATGAAATTAAAAGATGCTTACTCCTTGGAAAGAAAGTTATGAACAGCCTAGACAGCTTATTAAAAAGCAGAGACATTACTTTGCCAACAAAGGTCCATCTGATCAAGGCTATGGTTTTTCCAGTAGTCAAGTATGGATGTGAGAGTTGGACTATAAAGGAAGCTGAGTGCCAAAGAACTGATTTTGAACTGTGGTGCTGGAAAAGACTCTTGAGTCCCTTGGACTGCAAGGAGATCCAACCAGTCCATCCTAAAGGAGATCAGTCCTGGGTGTTCATTGGAAGGACTGATGTTGAAGCTGCAACTTCAATACTGTGGCCACCTGATGCAAAGGACAGACTCATTTGAAAAGACCCTGATGCTGGGAAAGATTGAAAGCAGGAGAAGAAGGGGACAACGGAGGATGAGAGGGTTGAATGGCATCACCAACTCAATGGACATGAGTTTGGGTAGACTCCAGGAGTTGGTGATGGACAAGGAGGCCTGGCATGCTGCAGTCCATGGGCTTGCAATGAATCATTCGACTGAGTGACTGAACTGAATATCCTAATCAATGTCTCTGATTATTCAATGATGCTGAATAGAGTAAATTAGTGTTGGTGGCTAATTTTTGAACAGATTATCAGCATTATCACCATTTCATCAATAATCAAGTCTTCATTTTGGCCATACTCTATTTGGTGCTGAGGATGTAATATAAACAGAGATAAAATGTTTCTCAGTGTCATGGGACTTGTGAGTGGAAAACCCACACATTAAGTAACTGTGATTTTTTAAAAAGTTAATATAGAAAAGCTTGATATAAAGAAAAATATAGGATTCTATGAAAGCTTACAGTAGGAAGAATTGTAGCTTCCAAAGTCAGGAAAGGTCATTGTAAGAACATAGCATTTCAGTTGCACTATGAAGGGCAGAAGAATATGGCAGGTGGAAGGAGCAGGAGAGCTACTCCTAGCTTGGAATGAACATATCTTTTGTGAATAGCTACAAGAAGTGCTAAATTCCAAGTGGCTTCAGTGTGGAGTAATAGGAAGGTAAATGATACAAATGCAAGCTGAAGAGGGAGATAAAGCTGAGGTCATGAAGAACCTCTCAGGAATATGGCATCTGCTAAAAGCCTCAGTCATCAGCACCTTTTGAAAGGTTTTAGAAAGTGTAACGTGGAGCTGGAGAACAGGGATGGGTGGATGAAAGTTCACTGCATGCTTGTAATTCTTAGGAGGGAGAATAAGAAGATATTAGGGTGTGGGGTGCAAAGTGGTGGTGAAGAAGCAATGGGAAAAAATTCAAATAGAAAAGCTAGTTTGAGTTACTCTAAGAGTTCCTTCAACATCAAACAACAGACAATTAGTTGACAATAACAGACAAGAACTGCAAAGATCCAGCATTTTTAAGATCAGGTAACTTCTGCCATCAGCAATTTTTTACTGGCTTTCTCCTTTGTCCACCACCTGATACCATATTTCTGTGTCAACTTTTCCCACTGCAGTCATTTCAAATCTATCCTTTTCCATTTTAGGACCGTTGGGTGCCAGAGAAGAACTCTCTCTTTTATTGATTAAATTATGGAGTTGGGTTTAAGAACAGCATGGCTGGCTTTCCTCTCCTCAGTGAAGAGTAGATCTAGAGATAGAAAAAGTTGCACGTTCCCCCATCCAAAGGGAATTTAAGAATCTCTGTTATATATGCTGAGATCTGAATTAATGCATTTCTGATTGCAAAACCACAGTGTGACATACTTGTCAGTTGTTGCTGTCCTTACAAAGACTGAGACTTGCCATCAAACAAAATGCTCTAAAAGGGCAGAATATTCCAAGTTAGTATTATTTAGGTAAATTCTGTGGCCTCAAGTTAAAAGCAAACAAAGATAAACATATTTCCAAACAAACAAAGACACTATTATTTCTTATTACAATAAAATATTTTACAGAAAGGGAGAAGTTTTATATTAGAAAACAGATGTCTAAAATCACTGTAAATGACTTATTTCCTTTCCAGATATTACTTCTGCTATGTAGCCTTAAGTACCAAGCATGATCTAATGTCCTCATTCAAACTATCCAAGAAACAGCTAAAGAATTTTAATTCCAAGATACTGCTGGGCTATCAATATTTTAGAACACTTGGGTGTTTTATAAACTTGTTTCCTTCACATAGAAGACAAATATAGATCAAGCCTAAATCTTTTCAGCTAGGTAGTTTTCCTTAAGTTCTCATGAATGTTAATTTTGAAGTTTATTGATGCACCAGGTAGAGAATTAACTGCCAGCCCTGCAGATCATGGAGTACAGATCTATGGACTCAATTACCCTGTCTCCAATGAAGGCAGGCCCTTGCGCAAGTCTATGTGGCTGTACCACAGTCAACGAGCTTTGCATATTAAACTTAAGGTTTCCTTCTACCACAGAACTTATGTTTTCATGCCATAAATTAAACCAGGCAAGTTACTATTTTCTAGATATATCATGGTTCAGCGGGTAACAAATCTGCCTGCAATGCAGGAGATACAGGTTTGATCTCTGGGTCAGGAAGATACCCTGGCAGAGGTCATGGCAACCTGCTCCAGTGTTCTTGCTTGGAGAAATCCATGGACAGAGGGATCTGGTGAGCTACAGTCTAAAGGGTCGTAAAGAGTTGGACAAAACTGAGCACAGCACACCCAGATACCAGATAACCAGATACATCATTGGAAAATCGATCACTCCTGCAAAATCCAACAGGGGACATTTTATATACACATGTGACATGTACTCTTTCTTTTTTCAACTCCTCTCTCAAAGAGAAAGCATCAGAGAAGAAGGGAGAAGAAATAAATACTAAGCATTTGGAGGGAAAAAGTCAGACTTTTGACTGACGAAGATAACTGAAGCTTTTATTACTTGCAGTGGTGGGGAGAAGCATGGGTGGCAATAGTTTTCTTGGTCCCTTCCCAAGTAATCTCAGGTCATCTGTTACAATATCTACATAGTTTCTTGTACATTTCCCTATAACATTTTTCTCCATCATTAGTTTATAACTTCTTGAAATAAGACACATTTTATTAATCTCTATTTCTATGACTTAGCAAGAAGCCTTGCACACAGTAAGTCCACAATAAACATTACTGAAAAAACATTTTATGAAATCAAGTTTAGACTCCTCTTGGAAGGTCTAATTTCACTGACTCAACTATAGCATTGGTTTATTTTGAGATATTTTGGAAAATGAGAGTATACATGATGAAATAATTATGAAAATATTTTGAAAACTGCTTCATATTTTATAGCTTACCCTGATGCTTTATACCATTATCACAGTAGGAAAGGAAACTCTGGTACTAGAAAAAGCAACAAAACATAATGAATAGTGATTCCTTTTTAGTTTATATTTATTTCACTATTCATAATGATTACTTTGCTACTATTCTCAGTTATTATGGATGCTAAAATGCATTTAATAGCTATCACAGCACCAAATATATTCCTCAGCCATTGAACAAATATCTGAATTTATAGTTTTTATTATAGTTTGCTTTTCCCCCCATTTCTATAGAAATATGTAGCTATGTTACTTTATTCTTCTCTTGAGGGTTTAATTCTTCCTCAGGCATGAGGGAAAAGTCAGTACTAAGCAAATTATACTATTTTTTATATATAAGAAATGAGCAGATGGTAACCTAGACATAACCTAGAAGGTGCAATCATTACTAGTATTTTTCTCACTGCGACTCATGTTGCCATACTTATCAAATGGTAAGTCATTTGTATCATTAAGAACAATAATATTGGCCAGTAGAGATGATACTTGTCTTTGAAGAGGTTAGTTAGAAATACACACTGCCAAATAAGCATTTAGTAATAATATGAACTATTATTTTTATATAATAATACTTATTAAGCATTATTAAGTATTATACTGAATAATAATGCTTAGTGTTAAGTATTATCAATATTGAAGTATTGAGTATTATCAATATTGAAAAAATCTGATATTAAAAAATGTCAGCTAGAATAAGCAATAAGGGAATTAGAAGTCCTGGGAGAAGATATAATATGAAAGTTTAATAGACATTACATTATCATAAGGGGGCATTGGTAAGGATCATAATGAGCTGTGCTGTGCTAAGTTGCTTCATTTGTTTATGACTCTCTGTGACTCCATGAAATGTAGCCTGCCAGACTCCTCCTTCTGCAGAATTCTCCAGCAAAGAATACTGGCACGGGTTGTCATGCCCTCCTCCAGGAGACCTTCCTGACCCAGGTATTGAACTTGTGTCTCTTATGTCTCCTGGATTGGTACGTGGGTTCTTTACCACTAGCACCACCTGGGAAGTCCAAGGATCATAATATAATTTGGAAATCATTTCCTTAATTAGGCTGAATACTAAGCTCCCACGACTTTTAAGAATCATACTGTTCAAAATGAAATGAAATGAGTAAGAGTTTCTGGTAAGAGCTACCCCATCTTTTGCTGTATGCTCAGCATTAGTCATTGAAACCAGTGACTTGCAGACAAAAGTGCATCCCAAGTAGTGGGAATAGATTTGTGATAAGCATCCTAGCAGTTCCTAATAGTTCCTGGGATCTTGGCTGAACTCAATAAGGCAGTGATGTGAAACTAACTCTTTACAATCAGAATTGATCCCATAACATTGAACTTATTTTTGCCATGCTATCAAGCACAGCAACAGCTAATCAATCAGCCAGGCTTCGAGATAATGAACAACTACTCTCTATCAACAGAAAAGTCTTCTTATGGAAGTAACCTCCTAAGCAGATTCCTTCAAATAACTTTATAGAGCAGTTTAGCCTCTTTCCTAAGGCTAATTTTCCCTCGATAAACACCCTGAAGGAATGACTTTAAATCTCAAAGCTATTGTTTAAAAGAGTCAATGACAATGATACATGCCATTTTGTGTACATTCCTTTGTATCTTTCCAAAGCACTT
>SJYW01000420.1:0-14173 GCA_006410735.1 Raphicerus campestris | reverse complement strand
GACTCTGATGCTGGGAAAGATTGAAGGCAGGAGGAGAAGGGGATGACAGAAGATGAGATGGTTGGATAGCATCACCGACTCAATAGACTTGAATTTGAGCAAGCTCCAGGAGTTGGTGATGGACAGGGAAGCCTGCAATGCTGCAGTCTATGGAGTACCAAAGAATCAGACACGACTGACCAACTGAACTGAACTTACTGTTTAGGATCCTGAATAGTTCTGTTTTGTATCACAGAGATCAAAAGCACATATATTGGTTTTTACATTGCATTATGTTTCTCCTTAGGTGGTGAGGATTAGCACATTTTCAAGCAGAGTAATGAGGTTCCCAGTAATGAATGAAGAAACTTATGAGGTACATACTGATGCAAGGGGAAGCAAACTCAAGTCATGGCTGATTTCAAGCAACTGATAGCGGTCAAGTGATTTCTGAGTCTCCTAGTTAGAAACATGATTTTTAAATGCTGTGTGCACGGTCACTCAGTCATNAAGCAGAGTAATGAGGTTCCCAGTAATGAATGAAGAAACTTATGAGGTACATACTGATGCAAGGGGAAGCAAACTCAAGTCATGGCTGATTTCAAGCAACTGATAGCGGTCAAGTGATTTCTGAGTCTCCTAGTTAGAAACATGATTTTTAAATGCTGTGTGCACGGTCACTCAGTCATGTCCAAATTTTTGCAACCTCATGGACTGCAGCCAGTCAGGCTCCTCTGTCCTTGGGCAGTCTCCAAGCAAGAATGCTGGAGACTTCTCCATGCCCTTCTCCAGGGGATCTTCCCAACCCAGGGAGCAAACCCACGTCTCCCGTATTGCAGGCAGATTCTTTATCGACTGAGCCACCAGGGAAGCCTGATTTTAAAATGTTTGCTTGTAAATGAAGATATGAGGGCACTATTTTTATTTCTAATTAAAATGGCGTTGCTGCCATGAGGAATATGAATAGAAAATCATCTGGGAAGAATTTCCTCTTAAGGAATGTGCTGTTTCTTCAGTCGTGTCCAACTCTTTGCAACCCCATGGACTGTAGCTCACCAGGCTCCCCTGTCCGTAGGATTCTCCAGGCAAGAATACTGGAGTGGGTTGCCATTGCCTGCTCCACCTCTTAAGGAATAGTTCAATTTAATCAGCTGATATTAATAGACTCAAGTCCATCCTCCTCTGTGAAACCTAATTTGACCAGTACCCTTGACACTACCCTATAATTCTATGTTCACTCCCCAACTGGATGTCCCTTTTGTGTTAAAAAAAAAATGACTATGTAAATCCATGGCTCTACATTTATGTTAAGGCCTCTGGGTAGGGGAAAGAGGGCATATTCTGAGTCCTTAGTACCTCATTCATTGATCTAACTTTGATAGACTTAAACACTTTAAAGACTGGGAACAAGTCTTATATCTCTCTGATCTTCCATTATATCTAACAAAGATCTTTACATAATCCTTGTGGTGAATGATAAGGATAATTGTGTTGTATGTTTATATAATGTCAAATGACCCTGAACAATGAAAAATATTTCTCCACTAGCAGCCTCCACGTAATTGGTAAATATGGTGAGTCTCAAAAAGAACTCTGTATACACAGTTAAATCTTTTCTAGAAAAAATGTCACACTTGGATTCTCTCACTGGGGCACAAATAAGATACTTTGGTAATGATTTGTTTTGCCCACTTTAGCCATTAATTGCACAATACTTTCTCTCCATAGCGATTTCTCAAATTCTACTTCACTGACTTTAGTCATATATATGTATACAAACTTTAGAAAATTCAAATTCAGTTGATTTGCATTTATATTTATCTAAATATTAGTAAAAATGCCTTTGGAAAATGAATTTATGTTCTGTACACTGTTCACACATTCTGTAGAACTCAGTGATCCATATTCTAACAGAAAGGAAAAATTAGCATGGTCCCCAGTGACTCTGGGGTTGCATTTTAGGCAGCAGTGATTGGGTTTACTAGTTTGAGTTAATGAGAATTTATCTGGAAGAGAGGAATCTTTTCTGAAGTTGGTATATTGGACCAGAGTTTGGCTCTTACCATGCAGAACTTAAAGAGGGTAGGAGAGACAGAAGCCAGTTTCCTGGATAGGGTTAACTATATCATCAGGAGGGAAATGAATTAGTCATTCACTTCATCTAGCCAAAGTAACTGGTGAAATTTTTCAACTTTTTAGTCTCTTTAAGTAATTTCCTCCTACTAAGTTCACACATGCCGATAAACACATACCAAAAATGAAAAAATTAACATGTGAAGGTATGTAGTAGGTACATAAGTAAGCACCCTCTGAGAAAAACAAATCTTTCAGCCTATGACAATGAGTCATTCCTAACTCACATTAGGATTAAATAAGCATGAAAATCAACGTCCATTCCGTATATAATTACTGCCATAATAAACTAGAGTGTGAATCAAAATCCAGTTGTACGTGTCTCCATTGTATCTAAGTGAAGTTCTTGTTTAAAATGATTAAAAATTATTCAAGGCAAGTTAATCTGTACAAACATTAGGGCAAATGTAAGCAACAGGATTGGGACTGCCAAGCCATGGTACTAATAGCCCAACAGGTTGGTTCTTGTAGAGTGTGTCTATTAGGCAGTGTTATTTTATCAGCTTAGCATCCAAGCTGTGGCACAGACTACACTGAGTTTCCAGAAGAAAGTTGCTTCATGGATCTTTCTGTAGTAAGTACTCCCAAGTGTTGCCTGTCTTGGAAGCTGACCCCTTCAGCCGACAGAGCTCTCTGGGTTTCCTCTGAGCACCTCTGTTCATTTTTAAGAAGTCAGCCATTACACTTTCAGTAGGTGCTAAATATATATATATCCCAGACACTGTGAGAGGTCCTGTGGTGATGAAGTGGTGAACTCGACTGGGTCGCTTCATCCTCTCCTTGTGCCCAGTGGGGAAGATAGACAAACAGGCGTTCACATTTCATTGTCACGAATAGGATGGTGGGGGAAGTCCAAATACCTTGGCACTTCTTAGGAAGGGCACTGAACCTAATTGGAGGAGCTCATAAAAGTTTCTTGCAGGAAATGCTGGGAGGTGACCAGTGAGGAGTGGGAAAGCGTGTTCTAGGCAGAGAGGACAGTTTCCGCAAAAACCTATGAGCACTTATTATTTATACCTTTTATTTCATGCTTCTTGATACTTGAATCTGTATTTTCCATCGTAGTGTTGGAGTAGAAGCTTTCTTTCCCAGCAGAACCTTTCTTTAGTATCCTTGGGTCTCCCCAAGAGTTTGGCAATTGTGTTTCCTCCCCACTTGCCTGGAGGGTGAATGGTGGTGCCCCAGGTTCTCAAGGAAGCTGGGAGGGAAGAGCAGGGCGAGCACAGGGTCTGCTTCCCCTGTGCTCTGAGCACTGAGGTCAGACAGGGCTGAGACGAGGAGCCCTGGGCAGTGAAGACATGCCTCACTCAGTGCCACTTTCCTTAAGGCCCAGCATTAATAGGCTTACCCGAGATGAGCTCTTTTGAAACATGGGTGTTGTCCTTGAACTTAGAGTCTATTTGTGCTATTTTAAGCTTCCAGACCCTTAGTCTAGGAGTTGAAGGGCAAAGCATGGAAAAAACCAAGGCTTTGGGGTCAGAAAAGCCTACAGATTTGGGCCTTCGATTCTTTATTTAGCTTTCAGGTTTGTTCACTTCAAACTCGTTGATCCTTGCCCTTAAACAATTCATCATTGATATTTTCTTCACAGATTGCTAAAACTCTGGATTCCTCATCTCTTAATACAGTGTCCTATGGGAGGATTCCTCTAGGTTTTTATAATATGCTTAATGTGTTTTCTTATTTTGAAGATGGAGTAGAAACAGCTGTATAGACTTTTTTTTTTTTTTTTTTTTTAAGGGAGAGAGCCTTAAACCAGCATCTGATCCTAACCTCTAAGCTGCTGGGTCATGTCAACATACACTGAGTAGCTGTTATTTGCCTCAGCCTTCTCTTAGAGCACGAACACCAATGGTATTGCTGGTCCTCACTGTTCTCAATATTGGTCTCAGCTACCAACCAGCACTGTGCACAGAGTAAGTGGTCAAAAGGCATTTGTGAATGTATGGTAACTAGCAGGGCCTCTCCACTCTCAAAATCATTGGCCTGGCTCCTGAGATAGTTCCAAGTTTGTAAGCCTTTGACAATGAGCAGCTGTCATCACGAGCAACCCGTGTGAGTGAGGGGTATTTAGATTGGCCTGGAACTGGGAGGGGGTTAGTCAAGGGTCTTAATAGTAAGCACAGCTCTGGCTAACTTGTACAGAAAAGGAATTTGATCGACAGAGATGGAGTAGATCATAGACACAAAAGGCAAGTTGGGAAATCAAGGGGGAAATGGGCAGGGATCAAGGAGGCTGGACACAGCCATGTCTCTTAAACTTCATCATGGCACACTGCAGTCTGAACAGCTCACAGGTCCTTCATGCCTCATGCCTCAAAAGTCCTAGAAGTATCAAAATGGACATGTCTGAGTGTCCCATGCCCTTCCACAACTCACACCCAAGGTACCCACCCCCTCCTCCCATAACAAAGTCAACTAGGGTGGGAAATTAAGGCAAAATCTAAGCAATATAGCCCACATTCTACAATTCCTATTTATATTTCCTCATTCTGGTTTTCCCTTCTGTTGTTGGTGGTGGTGGTTTGCCACTGTGTTGCTCCCTTACAGTGTCACTTAAAACGTAGTCAGTCTAAAAAATCCAACAGACTTTCAAATCTGTTTCTCTGGCAGATAGTCATTTTTCAGTTGGTTAGAGAGGAGTAAAAAACTAGTGGTTTGAATGATCATGTTTGGAAATTGCTCATGAAAGGGAATTAAAACTGATCTTTGTCAAGTACCCACTCTGTGCCAGGAACTGTAATTAATTCTTCACATATGATCTCATTTAAGCATCACAGTAAGCCTTTGGCATGAGTATTGTTACCCCCATTTTACAGGTGAGGGGCCTGCGGCTCTGTGAGCGTCACTGTCTTCACATTATCTTTGATAATAATTCAGCCAGAGTAATCTTTAAGCTCACATCTGTGAAACATCACTGTCTCCTGCTTGGTCTCTGGTTCTCTGCCTTACTACTAATCCTCCCATGGCATCACAGAGAGTCCCTGTTTTGGTGAACATCCCCTAATCCTTATGTCATTGACCTTTAACCAGTTTTCCAAGGGCCCCAAATCTAGACTGCTTTTGACCATTAAAAATAAGGTTGACAAGACAATGAAGTGTCATTATTTAGAAATCAGGGCTGGATGACCACACAGCAAAAGACCTTCTGGTCTGAAGATTTGGGTGGGTGATCTTGGAGTGACAGCACCAGACAACAAGCAGGCTGTCAGGGTTAATGACCTCTCTTGGCACTTGCACTGGGCAGGCACTGTGGGCCTGGCGAGGATGTGGATGGTGGAGCAGATGTGGGCCCTTCTTTGGGCAGCTTATAGCTTCTCAGGAAGTCCTTCAGTGCCAATGTCTCTACCATCCAGTGTAGACACAGGTGGACCGTATGGTTAGGAGCTCGCTCCGCAAGGAGCAGGCCTTCGTTCCTGACCTCGACACTAACCATAGGCTTCTAGACAAGCTGTTTAACCCTCTCAAGTTTTGCCATCCATAAAACAGGAGTGATATTAATCCCATTTCAGAGAATTTGGGGGAGAATTTGATGAGATCTTCTACATGAGGTGCAGCACTGTGGCTTTTGGATTTTCTCCTGGCTCCACGTGCAAGTGGCAGAAGCCAAATCTTAGAATTCTGTCTCTTGAAAGTTATCTCACAAAGGCCCAAGCACTTAGAAGGTGCTCAATAAATGCTTGTCACTTAATGGAAAAGAAACAAGGACATGGACCAGAGTTCATCCCAGGCAAAATATTGATAGCACTTTCATTTCTTAACATATTATTTATTGTTATGTTAATTGACTATCAATTTGCATATTAGAATGTAAACTCCATGAGGGCAGGGAATTTGTTTCATCCACGATGGTACATGTCACACAGTAGCTGTTCAGTAAATATTTGAATGCATGAATAAATGGTCTTTCCTATGAAAGGGAAATAAGTTGGCTAGAAACCTGTGGGCAGTCTCTGCCCTGTAACCTCCTAGCCCTAGGCAGACCATCCCACCGTCCCACGGAGACTCCAGCCAACTTGGGTTCCTGCTGGCAGCCATCCACAGGAAGCTGCCTGTGCTTGCCCCTGGCCCCCGCCAGCCAGCTCACTCACCTATGGGGCCCAGGGCAGAGCTTTTCAGATTGGCAACTGCTTAGTCTGATGTCATAAAACTTACTGAGAATTGCTGCCATTTGGGTTTACGATTTTCATTGTTTTATAGTTTATACTTATGCCCTGCAGTGATTTTCCATTAAATCAGAACATTTATGTTTCAAAAAAGAGCTGATGTGGTTGTGTATATATATATATATATCTCTTAAAAGCTGATCGCTGGCAATTAAAAACTGACAGTTATGAGCAGATTAGGAAATTAGCATTTGTTTAATAAAATTCTATTTGAAGCTCTTAGTGCCTGAAATTTTTTTTAGCCTGATAAGGTGACAGATTTTACATTTGTATACACTGAAGGCTTCAAATGTAATTGTTGTTTCTACCTCTGTTAGAATAAACCAGTAGGTAAAAATAAGTTGCAAAATTGGGAAGGGACCAATGACAGACCTAAGAAGTTACTAAAACTTCTACTGATTTTAGGTAAAACATATCCTGTAGGTACATGTATTATACTATGCTGCTGCTGCTGCTAAGTTACTTCAGTCGTGTCTGACTCTCNAAACCAGTAGGTAAAAATAAGTTGCAAAATTGGGAAGGGACCAATGACAGACCTAAGAAGTTACTAAAACTTCTACTGATTTTAGGTAAAACATATCCTGTAGGTACATGTATTATACTATGCTGCTGCTGCTGCTAAGTTACTTCAGTCGTGTCTGAAGCTCTGTGACCCCATAGACTGCAGCCCACCAGGCTCCCCCGTCCCTGGGATTCTCCAGGCAAGAACACTGGAGTGGGTTGCCATTTCCTTCTCTAATGCATGAAAGTGAAAAGTGAAAGGGAAGTCACTCGGTCGTGTCTGACTCTTCGCAACCCCATGGACCACAGCCTACCAGGCTCCTCTGTCCATGGGATTTTCCAGGCAAGAGTACTGGAGTGGGGTGCCATCGCCTTCTCCATATTATACTATATATACATACAATAATTATATAGAATATGAATATATATATACAAATTATACCAAATATCATTATATATATTAATCATAATAGATGCTTTATTACAGACATACTTTGTGTAATAGGCAACATACAACTCCCAACATCTCTCTATATTTGGTATGTATTAATCCTACTGTATATTATATATATGTACAGTTCAGTTGACCCTCGAACAGCACAGGGATTAAAGGAACCAAGCAAAAAGTTCCACGCAAGCTTCATATATAAACTTCATGTAAAAACTTCATGTATAAGTTGGAATCAACCCTTCATACTCATGGTTCCATATTCACAGATTTTACCAACTGTGGAGTGTTCAGTATGTATTTACAGGAAATAAAACCACTAGATTGACTTGGTTTGATCTCCTTGGAGTCCAAGGGACTCTTAAAAGTCTTCTCCAACACCACAGTTCAAAGCATCAATTCTTCGTCACTCAGCCTTCTTTATGGTCCAACTCTCACATCCATACATGACTATTGGAAAAACCATAACCTTGACTAGATTGACTTTTGTCGGGAAAGTGATGCCTCTGCTTTTTAATATGGTGTCTAGGTTAGTCATAGCTTTTCTTCCAAGGAGCAAGCATCTTTTATTTTCATGGCTGCAGTCACCATCTGCAGTGATTTTGGAGTCCAAAAAAAGAAAGTCTGTCACTGTTTCCATTGTTTCCCCATCTATTTGCCCTGAAGTGATGGGACCAGATGCCATGATCTTAGTTTTTTGAATGTTGTGTTTTAAGCCAGCTTTTTCACTCCTCTTTCACTTTCATCAAGAGGCTCCTCAATTCCTTTTTACTTTCTGCCATAAGGGTGGTGTCATCTGCATATCTGAGGTTATTGATATTTCTCCCAGCAATCTTGATTCCAGCTTGTGCTTCATCCAGCCTCGCATTTTGCATCATGTACTCTGCATATAAGTTGAATAACCAAGGTGACAATATACAGTCTTGACGTATTCCTTTCCCAGTTTGGAACCAGTCCATTGTTCCATGTCCAGTTTTAACTGTCGCTTCTTGGCCTGCATACAGATTTCTCAGGAGGAGGTAAGGTGGTCTGGTATTCCCATCTCTTAAAGAATTTTCCACCGTTTGTTGTGATCCACACAGTCAAAGGCTTTGGCATAGTCAATGAAGCAGAAGTAAATGTTTTTCTGGAACTCTCTTGCTTTTCCTATGATTCAGCGGATGTTGGCAATTTGATCTCTGGTTCCTCTGCCTTTTCTAAATTCAGCTTGAACATCTGGAAGTTCAAGGTTCTCATACTGTTGAAGCCTTNCCATATTCACAGATTTTACCAACTGTGGAGTGTTCAGTATGTATTTACAGGAAATAAAACCACTAGATTGACTTGGTTTGATCTCCTTGGAGTCCAAGGGACTCTTAAAAGTCTTCTCCAACACCACAGTTCAAAGCATCAATTCTTCGTCACTCAGCCTTCTTTATGGTCCAACTCTCACATCCATACATGACTATTGGAAAAACCATAACCTTGACTAGATTGACTTTTGTCGGGAAAGTGATGCCTCTGCTTTTTAATATGGTGTCTAGGTTAGTCATAGCTTTTCTTCCAAGGAGCAAGCATCTTTTATTTTCATGGCTGCAGTCACCATCTGCAGTGATTTTGGAGTCCAAAAAAAGAAAGTCTGTCACTGTTTCCATTGTTTCCCCATCTATTTGCCCTGAAGTGATGGGACCAGATGCCATGATCTTAGTTTTTTGAATGTTGTGTTTTAAGCCAGCTTTTTCACTCCTCTTTCACTTTCATCAAGAGGCTCCTCAATTCCTTTTTACTTTCTGCCATAAGGGTGGTGTCATCTGCATATCTGAGGTTATTGATATTTCTCCCAGCAATCTTGATTCCAGCTTGTGCTTCATCCAGCCTCGCATTTTACATCATGTACTCTGCATATAAGTTGAATAACCAAGGTGACAATGTACAGTCTTGACGTATTCCTTTCCCAGTTTGGAACCAGTCCATTGTTCCATGTCCAGTTTTAACTGTTGCTTCTTGGCCTGCATACAGATTTCTCAGGAGGAGGTAAGGTGGTCTGGTATTCCCATCTCTTAAAGAATTTTCCACCGTTTGTTGTGATCCACACAGTCAAAGGCTTTGGCATAGTCAATGAAGCAGAAGTAAATGTTTTTCTGGAACTCTCTTGCTTTTCCTATGATTCAGCGGATGTTGGCAATTTGATCTCTGGTTCCTCTGCCTTTTCTAAATTCAGCTTGAACATCTGGAAGTTCAAGGTTCTCATACTGTTGAAGCCTTACTTGGAGAATTTTGAGCATTACTTTGCTAGCATGTGAGATGAGTGCAATTGTGCAGTAGTTTGAACATTCTTTGGCATTGCCTTTCTTTGGGATTGGAATGAAAACTGACTTTTTCCAGTCCTGTGGCCACTGCTGAGTTTTCCAAATTTGCTGGCATATTGAGTACAGCACTTTCACAGCATCATCTTTTAGGACTTGAAATGGCTCATCTGGAATTCCATCATGTCCACTAACTTTGTTTGTAGTGATGCTTCCTAAGGCCCAGTTGACTTTGGATTCCAGGATGTCTGGCTCTAGGTAAGTGATCACACCATCGCAGTGTTCTGGGTCATTAAGATCATTTTTTGTATAGTTCTTCCATGTATTCTTGCCACCTTTTCTTAATATCTTCTGCTTCTATTAGGTCTACACCATTTCTGTTCTTTTTATGTGCCCATCTTTGCATGAAATGTTCTCTTGGTAGCTCTAATTTTCTTGAAGAGATCTTTAGTTTTCCCCATTCAATTGTTTTCCTCTATTTCTTAAAACTGATCATTTAGGAAGGCTTTCTTACCTCTCCTTGTTATTCTTTGGAATTCTGTATTCAGATGGATCTCATCCATATCTATGCCCAAACAACCTGCTCTACTGTGAGGATATGTTCAGCTGGTGATTGCCAGCCAAGTCACTCTGAATTTTAGCTAAATGACATCACGAAAATCCAAATTCTGCTTCAAGAATGGTCCTATGATTTAAAAAAGAAAAAAAAAAAGGCAGCTGACTCAGGCTGGATTCAGAGGTGGGATAAAGAGGCGGCCACTAGGAGGTCCTGGAGGGAACCTCTGCCCACTCCAGGCAGAATTTGGAAAGTGGTATCGCACCATCTCCTCCACTAACTCTCCAGTCTTCTGACAAGTCTATGGAGGTTCCTGAGGGAAGTTGTATATATCAAGCTGCAAATGACCATCTTAGCTTAATGACACTTAACAGATTTACAAGTCATCAGAAGGACTTGTTGTTTAGGGGAGAGTAATTTTTCAAGGTAAGGGAGTGAAAAATATATCCTGAGTGCAGTTGCCCCCTCCAGTGGAGCAGTTGGTAGGGAGTGCCAGGGAGGGCAGCCACAGGGCCGTGAGGCTGGCGGAGTAGAGAGAGGGACCCAGGAAACTAGACTGTTGTTGGGCTGGGTGCACCCACTCATGAGGAGGAGGAGGAGGGGAAGCTGCTAGGTCCTTCTCGGTTAGAGCCTGGAAGCCTCCTGGAGAACATGGAGCTCCAGTGTGTTTTCTTTGAGTGAAAGTTCTTCCTATGTGGACACTAGGTTGTCTTATGCAGGGACATATCTCCCAGTGTCACTTGCAGAATTACTTTATTTTTTTTCCTGAGTGAAATTTTGGAAATTCCTTCTCTTTTTCCCATTGACAGGTTTGACATTTTATTTTCTTTACTAATACTATTCACCAGGCCACCCGTAGCACATGATACCTCTGTTGATTTGGCAAGTCATTCTTAAAATGTATAATTTATTATTAGTGCATACTAAGTTACTTTAGTCGTGTTCAACTCTTTGTGACCCTCTGGACGATAGCCTGCCAGGCTCCTCTGTCCATGGGATTCTCTAGGCAAGAGGACTGGAAAGGGTTAGAATACTAGAGTAGGTTATTGTTCGTAGTATTATCATTACTATTATTTCTAAATTTTAGTCACAAAGCATAAAGAGAAAGTATCATAAATATAAATAAAGGTAAGCAATGTATCTCCCTGAGCCTAAGTTGGATAGAAAGAACTTGGAGCTGCTGGATCACCAAACTTGAGGCCCCCAGCAGCATGGCAATGACTGACCAGGCCCTTTGGTAGACTGCCCCTCCTCCTTGGGCTTCCTGGACATTGAGCCTCCTCTCTGTTTGTTTGATTGCAAGTCCCACCCATTAAATGGTGGGCTTGCTCACAGACCAATCTTAGCTTTCTTCTCTTCTCACACTGTACTATCTATCTTCTCAGGAAACCCCACCCACACTCATTCATTCTCCAGCCCAAACCTTCCTATATCACCACCTGGTCAGCATGTTCAGTTAGGTGTTGCCAAGGCATCTCAGACTTGGGCTATGCAAGTTGAACTACTGGTCAACCCCTGCCCTCACTCCACAACCTGGACCTCTCCAGTATATATATAGTGGGTGCCTCATAAATATTTATCAAGTGGAGCACTCTTCAGTGCTCCAGCACTCCCAGCTCTAATTGTCTTTGTTTCATAAACTCTGCCAGATTACATCCTCCCTGATAAAAGAGAAGCTTTGGGACCTGCCTCGTCCTCATGGACCTGTGCATCCCCTTAGCCCAAGCCCACAAACACACGTGTGGCATGAACACAGCACATACCCGTCCCTAGCAGTATGTATGCCTACACATACGCACACACCTACACCTCTAATCAGCTGAAAAGCACCACTCGGTCTCAAAGCAAATACCTTCTGTGGCCAAATTAAACAAATATAAATATACAACTTTTTTTAAGAATAATAAAATCTGTTTTCTGTCCCTTCAGAGGTCAGTCCATTTTCAGCTCCCTGGCCTTGCTTGAGGCCTCTGACATCCTCCAAGTAACTTGGGTGACCCCCACTTTGCAGGAAGACGTGCTTGCCCTACATCCTCCTCAACTTGTTGGAGTTGCATTTGCGTTTTCTCAGCTCTTTATCTGGGCTGGGCTGACCTGTGAGGGACTGACCACCCTCTGAGCACGTGGCTCCTTGTGTAGCTGGACAGGGAAGCCATACACTCACAATATGGCAATTTCTCGTCCTGACAAAAGAATCTAAAGAGTGATTTTCTGGCCTTCCTGTCCGGGAATTCTGGGCCCTGACTAGGGCTCCATGGTCCACTTCTGCCAGACTCCAAGCACCCCACCCCCAGAAAGGGTACTCTTGGTCCTTTAGCTGGAATAGCCCTTTCTATGATGACAGAGTGCTGGCTGGGTTCTGAGCTGCAAATTGCTGGGCCCCAAAAAGACAAGACCAGCAGCCCTTGCCTTCTAAGGACAGTGATGGTATTCTGTTTGTTCCTCTGGTATAGAACTTACCATCCCAAGTATTCTGGACTCATGTCCACTTTTGTCTTGAAGACAGCTTCCCTTGAGGAGAGGGACTGTGTCCTCTCTTAGTATGCTCAGGGCCCAGCTCTAAAGCAGACCCTGAGCAGCATCTCAGTAAATAGTCTGAAGCATTATGTAGCAGGGCCAAGTAGGCAATGGATGTATTAGGAGTTGTTGTCATGCCACTAAGTAGACTGTCCTTAGAATGGGCTTAATATGGATCCTGCCCANGTCTGAAGCATTATGTAGCAGGGCCAAGTAGGCAATGGATGTATTAGGAGTTGTTGTCATGCCACTAAGTAGACTGTCCTTAGAATGGGCTTAATATGGTTCCTGCCCATTATGTGGATCCAGACACTCACAAACATTGAAGGCCAGGCATTTTGAAGGCTCTAGGGACCAAGATGCAGACACAAGGACATAGTTCTCGTGGAGTTCATGTGAGGGAAACTGTAAACTCAAGGACGTAAACAAGCAAAGTAATTGCAAGTTGTAATCATTGCTGCATAGGAAACGACCAGGGTGACTGAAAATAAAGGATGGGGAGGGGCAAGAGGTGATGGGACGCTTTAGACAGGGTGGCCAAGAAAGGCATCTTTGAGAAAAGGGGATGGAGACCAGAATGCCAAGGAGCCTGTTCTCTAGGGAGAGGAAACAGCCATGTGGGAAAGGTCTCAAGGCAGGAAAGTGCTCAGTGAGCTTGAGGAGCTGTCACACAAACCCTGTGGCTGGACAGAGGGGAAATGGGCACCAAATGAGACAGGGAAGGGCCAGCCCCAAGGCCAGAGTAAGGCTCTTAGGTGCCATTCTGACTGCATGGAAGTTGCTGGAGTCAACAAAGGGTTCTTCCTGCGTGAAACCAGAAAATGGACTGGAAAGTTCAAGAGAACGTTAGATTCAGCTGCCTCTGGGGGTTTTGGCCTTAGTTTTATAATTTTTTTTAAAGAACAATGTATCTAGTAGTTGCATATGTTATCTGAAAATAGGATCATCTGACTGGAGGAGACATGATCCACAAAATTCACTTCTCTATTCATTCCTTTCTTCATTCCTCTGAACAACAGGTATGGAGAAGCTAGGATGCTTCCGGCACTGGAGAGATTCCCAGGCCCTGTCCCATGGAGTGGGGCATTGTGGAAGACAGACACTCCTAGTGGGGCCTGTGCCAAGACATTGAGGCAGGAGGCAGTCTCAAACATCTAGGAAACCACCCACAGGCCCCGTGTTTGGATTTTGAGGGAGTATGTTGAGGGATGAGGCTAAAAGGCCAGGCTGGTGGAGACCACACAGCATCTCACATACCATGTTACAAAGCGAGTTCATGGGGTGCCCTTGAATAACGCAAGTAGTAGGAGAGAGTGGTCAGATTTACATTTTGTATCAAAATGTCTGCTGGCAAAGGTTTGCTCAGGAGGAGAAAGGGAAACATTTGGTGTCCAACAGCCAGGATTGCAAGTTCAAGCTTCGTGTGTTTCAGCTGCCTTAGCTTCCCAGGAGCTTAGAGGAAGGGTCCTGGGGGATTAATGTATCCAGTCATTGTACCTCATAATTGACGACAGTAAAGCTCAGAAACCCAGCTTTCTTGAAGTCACCATTGTCCTTGGTCCTGGTCTGCACACTGAACCCCAGATAG
>SJYW01000413.1:0-13654 GCA_006410735.1 Raphicerus campestris | reverse complement strand
GCATGTCGGTCACTTATGGGGTCACTGCATCTATCTCCTGGGTCCTGGTGTGCACAAAGTTTTTTTTGATCCCTCCAAGAGTCTATTTCCCCAGTCCTGTGTAAGTTCTGGTGATTCTATGGTGGGGTTAATGGCAACCTCCTCCAAGAGGGCTTATGCCATACCCAGGTCTGTTGCACCCAGAGCCCCTGCAGCAGACCACTGCTGACCCATACCTCAACAGGAGACACTCAGACACAGTTCTGGCAGTCTCTGTGGGTTGAGCATTTGTTTTGTGNGGCTTATGCCATACCCAGGTCTGTTGCACCCAGAGCCCCTGCAGCAGACCACTGCTGACCCATACCTCAACAGGAGACACTCAGACACAGTTCTGGCAGTCTCTGTGGGTTGAGCATTTGTTTTGTGCCCTTTCCAGGTCTGAGCAGCTGAGGTGACCAGGTGCTTGGCAAGTGCACTGTCCCAGGTGGACCATGCCTCTTAATCACCTTCCCAATCCTGGCTGCTTGGTTTCCTCTGTGTGCCATGAGAGCACTGTCTCAGATGTGTAGTATATCTCCTCTGGAGAGCTGATCTCAGGCTACGACCCTCTGGCGGATGTCAACCATCTAGGATCTCAGGAAGACGTGGTTAGCAGCTGTGAGCCTGCTCTCAGTTTGGTGGAAGATGCACTCTCTGGGGCTGAGATAGCAGCAGCCCCGTGCCTTCTGGCTCTGGCTGTTGAAAGCCTGCCTCTCTGCCACTGGGCGGGGAGGAGCCAGTAGGCAGCCAGCTAGTTCTCCTTTGGTATTTGCTTAATCCTTTGTTCTGTGCTGCGAGATGGCCAGGCTATGCATTAGGTTGTTAAGTTAGAGCCTTTCCTCGGAAAGTTCTTTCTGCAGTTGTAGTTAGGTGTGTCTTCTGTGGGTTTTTTTTCCCCCCTCTCGGTTATGTTGCCTTCCTGGATCTTTCCTCACATTTCTTTCTGAATATACTCATAGAATGACCCTGGATTGGCAATCACCCTGTTTCTACCTATCACTCCTGACACTGCTCTCACTTAAAAAAATCTGATCTACCCTGGGAGGCACAGCAGGGTGGGCGGGGGGTGGCAGCAATGGCACCTGAGATGCAGGCAGCACTATAACAGAGCATGAATTTCAGAGTGGGATGAACACCAGTTACTAGCTACATACTACGTGGGTGTGTGCTGAGTTGTATCCAACTCTTTGCAACCACATGGGCTGTAGCCCGCCAGGCTCCTGCAATGGGATTCTCTGGGCAAGAATACTGGAGTGGGTTGCCATTTTCTTCTCCAGGGGATCTTGCAAACCCACAGATCAAACCCATGTCCCTTCCATTGGCAGGCAAATTCTTTACCATTGAGCCACCAGGGAAGCCCCATAACTAGCTGACTGCTTAGTTGCTCAGTCATATCCGACTCTGCGACTGCATGGACTGCAGCCTACCAGACTCCTCTGTCCATGGGGATTCTCCAGGCAAGAATATCGGAGTGGGTCGCCATGCCCTCCTCCAGAACTAGCTACATCACCTCAGGCAAATCAATTTATCTCTCAACTGCAGTTTTCTCATTTCAAAAATATGTAACAGTTCTTACCTGTCAGGGTTGTCCTGAAGGCACATATGAAAAGATAAGACAGTGCCTGGCCAGAAGAGGAGGGAATACGGAATGCCTTGCCTTCCTGCTGTTGTTTGAAGACCCCTCCTTAAGCCACTGATTCTGCGCTCGCATCATCACGTGATTTTAGGAAGCCCGCTAAAGCCTCAGGTGTAAATTGTAAATGAGGTTCTAAGTGGGCCTCAAATGTTGCTACTTATTAGAATCTTCTGGGGAGATTTTAAAAGTAGCAAATTATGTGATGCCTGGGTTCTACCCCTAAAAGCTCTGATCTGACTCTATGTCTAGGCACTGGGATATTTAAAAGCTTCCCAAGAGATGTTAAGAAGGGGCCAAGTTTGTGAAACACTGTTCTGCTGCTGCTGCTAAGTCGCTTAAGTCGTGTCCGACTCTCTGCGACCCCATAAACAGCAGCCCACCAGTCTCCGCTGTCCCTGGGATTCTCCAGGCAAGAACACTGGAGTGGGTTGCCATTTCCTTCTCCAATGCATGAAAGTGAAAAGTGAAAGTGAAGTCAATGAGTCCTGTCCAACTCTCAGTGACCCCATGGACTGCAGCCCACCAGGCTCCTCCGTCCATGGTATTTTGGAGTGGGGTGCCATTGCCTTCTCCGGAAACACTGTTCTAATGCTGCTCAAATGTTAATGTCCGTTGAGTCACTGGGGATCTTGTTAAAATTCAGATTCTTATTCTGAAGGTTTAAGATTCTGCATTTCTAATAAGCTTTCAGCGATGCTGATGCTGTTAATCCTCAGATGACACTTTGAATAAAGAGGCTGAACTCTGGCTGAGCATCAGAATCAACTAAGGATCTTTTAAAGCTGAGGAATCTCAGGTCCTGCCCTGGGATGGGGCGCCAGCCCCTGCACTTGCATAGGTCAGCCAGATAAGTCTATGTGCTTCTCTTACTAAGAACAATGGATCCAGTTGACCTTTTACAATGGAGGACACTGTGCCCCCAGGAAGCTGTGTGACCTCTATCCTGATGTAACTTTCTGCTGGGAAAGTTCATTACTGAATGAAACCTGTATTCAACAGGAACATTTTCTGGTGTGTAGGTTTTCAGTGCTGATTGGGAACTGGAATCTGCAGCATGAGTCGAGCATGATGGTTTCATTAACACACAGCTCAGAACCTAGCCGAGGAGCAGCCTGTGTGATGAATGGGGTCCCAGGTTCTACTTGAAGCATTATCACATAATATATCAGCTTTATGTCAAATGAACTGATGGTTTTATGGCCTTTCCATTCAATTTGATAGGCTCCTTGTCATGGGCTCTTTTTAATATGGCTAGAGGGCATTTTTTTGTGATGATGACATAGTGATTTATAAAACCCACTTCATGCATCAGCCACACATATGTAAATCAGAAACATTTCTTTGTGGAAAAAATTGTCATTGCCATTGTGTGATAAATAGGTGTATATTCAATGAGCAGGCATTCATCAAGACACAGATTTGAATTCATTTTTCTATATACCATAAGGCCAAGCAATTAGTACCATACCTAGGAAATGGTCATATAATTCAGGGTCCTTCCCTGAGAAAGGATGTGCTGCAACTAAGCTTGGTGCCAGCTTGCCCCATCACTGCTGCAGCAAGGTGACCTGGAACTCATCTGGAGACACCAGAGCATCAGCTGAAGAAGAATTTTTTTTTTTAATCTCTCAAGTTCCAGGATTGTTATAGAACTTAACTTTCTTCACCCTATTTAGTCCTCAAACAGGCTGCAAGGTAGGAATTACCATCTATGTATTAAAGATAAGAAAACTAAAGTTAAAAGACTCATTGAATCCTTAAAGTCAGGTCACTCTGACTCAAAAGCCCTTGCTCCTCCTGCTCCACTACAATGCTTTCACAAAGCAGGTGCAGCACCTGCAGGTCAATGGAAATGAACTGTCACTACAACTCCAGCTCTGCTGACACCAGACTTCAGCTCTTAGCAGTTGTACCCACAATCTGCTTTCTGTGCCCAGCCTTGACTCTGCAGAGAAACATCAGAAGTACTCATGCTAAAACGTGAAAGGTTAAAAAAAANGTTAGTTTTCTGTAATTGTGGTTTCATTCTGTCTGCCCTCTGATGGATAAGGATAAGAGGCTTATGGGAGTCTTATCAGTCTTCCTGGTGGAGAGACTGACTGTGGGGGAAACTGGGTCTTGTTCTGATGGGCAGGGCCATGTTCAGTAAATCTTTAATCCAGTTTTCTATTGATGGGCAGGGCTGTGTTCCTCCCTGTTGCTTGACCTGAAGCCAAACTATGGTGGAGGTGGCTCAGATGGTAAAGCGTCTGTCTATGATGCAGGAGACCCAGATTCGATCCCTGGGTTGGGAAGATCCCTTGGAGAAGAAATTGGCAATCCACTCCAGTACTATTGCCTAGAAAATCCCATGGACAGAGGAGCCTGGTAGGCTACAGTCCATGGGGTTGCAAAGAGTCGGACACGACTGAGCAACTTCACGTTCACGTTCAAGGAAGATAATGGAGACCTCCTTCAAAAGGTCTCATGCATGCACTGCTATACTCAGTGCCTCTGACCCTGAAGCAAGCCACCACCAACCCACGCCTCCACTGGAGAGTCCTTGACACTCATGGGCATGTCGGTCACTGCATGTCGGTCACTTATGGGGTCACTGCATCTATCTCCTGGGTCCTGGTGTGCACAAAGTTTTTTTTGATCCCTCCAAGAGTCTATTTCCCCAGTCCTGTGTAAGTTCTGGTGATTCTATGGTGGGGTTAATGGCAACCTCCTCCAAGAGGGCTTATGCCATACCCAGGTCTGTTGCACCCAGAGCCCCTGCAGCAGACCACTGCTGACCCATACCTCAACAGGAGACACTCAGACACAGTTCTGGCAGTCTCTGTGGGTTGAGCATTTGTTTTGTGCCCTTTCCAGGTCTGAGCAGCTGAGGTGACCAGGTGCTTGGCAAGTGCACTGTCCCAGGTGGACCATGCCTCTTAATCACCTTCCCAATCCTGGCTGCTTGGTTTCCTCTGTGTGCCATGAGAGCACTGTCTCAGATGTGTAGTATATCTCCTCTGGAGAGCTGATCTCAGGCTACGACCCTCTGGCGGATGTCAACCATCTAGGATCTCAGGAAGACGTGGTTAGCAGCTGTGAGCCTGCTCTCAGTTTGGTGGAAGATGCACTCTCTGGGGCTGAGATAGTAGCAGCCCCGTGCCTTCTGGCTCTGGCTGTTGAAAGCCTGCCTCTCTGCCACTGGGCGGGGAGGAGCCAGTAGGCAGCCAGCTAGTTCTCCTTTGGTATTTGCTTAATCCTTTGTTCTGTGCTGCGAGATGGCCAGGCTATGCATTAGGTTGTTAAGTTAGAGCCTTTCCTCGGAAAGTTCTTTCTGCAGTTGTAGTTAGGTGTGTCTTCTGTGGGTTTTTTTTCCCCCCTCTCGGTTATGTTGCCTTCCTGGATCTTTCCTCACATTTCTTTCTGAATATACTCATAGAATGACCCTGGATTGGCAATCACCCTGTTTCTACCTATCACTCCTGACACTGCTCTCACTTAAAAAAATCTGATCTACCCTGGGAGGCACAGCAGGGTGGGCGGGGGGTGGCAGCAATGGCACCTGAGATGCAGGCAGCACTATAACAGAGCATGAATTTCAGAGTGGGATGAACACCAGTTACTAGCTACATACTACGTGGGTGTGTGCTGAGTTGTATCCAACTCTTTGCAACCACATGGGCTGTAGCCCGCCAGGCTCCTGCAATGGGATTCTCTGGGCAAGAATACTGGAGTGGGTTGCCATTTTCTTCTCCAGGGGATCTTGCAAACCCACAGATCAAACCCATGTCCCTTCCATTGGCAGGCAAATTCTTTACCATTGAGCCACCAGGGAAGCCCCATAACTAGCTGACTGCTTAGTTGCTCAGTCATATCCGACTCTGCGACTGCATGGACTGCAGCCTACCAGACTCCTCTGTCCATGGGGATTCTCCAGGCAAGAATATCGGAGTGGGTCGCCATGCCCTCCTCCAGAACTAGCTACATCACCTCAGGCAAATCAATTTATCTCTCAACTGCAGTTTTCTCATTTCAAAAATATGTAACAGTTCTTACCTGTCAGGGTTGTCCTGAAGGCACATATGAAAAGATAAGACAGTGCCTGGCCAGAAGAGGAGTGAATACGGAATGCCTTGCCTTCCTGCTGTTGTTTGAAGACCCCTCCTTAAGCCACTGATTCTGCGCTCGCATCATCACGTGATTTTAGGAAGCCCGCTAAAGCCTCAGGTGTAAATTGTAAATGAGGTTCTAAGTGGGCCTCAAATGTTGCTACTTATTAGAATCTTCTGGGGAGATTTTAAAAGTAGCAAATTATGTGATGCCTGGGTTCTACCCCTAAAAGCTCTGATCTGACTCTATGGTGCAGCTAGGCACTGGGATATTTAAAAGCTTCCCAAGAGATGTTAAGAAGGGGCCAAGTTTGTGAAACACTGTTCTGCTGCTGCTGCTAAGTCACTTAAGTCGTGTCTGACTCTCTGCGACCCCATAGACAGCAGCCCACCAGTCTCCGCCGTCCCTGGGTTTCTCCAGGCAAGAACACTGGAGTGGGTTGCCATTTCCTTCTCCAATGCATGAAAGTGAAAAGTGAAAGTGAAGTCACTGAGTCCTGTCCAACTCTCAGTGACCCCATGGACTGCAGCCCACCAGGCTCCTCCGTCCATGGTATTTTGGAGTGGGGTGCCATTGCCTTCTCCGGAAACACTGTTCTAATGCTGCTCAAATGTTAATGTCCGTTGAGTCACTGGGGATCTTGTTAAAATTCAGATTCTTATTCTGAAGGTTTAAGATTCTGCATTTCTAATAAGCTTTCAGCGATGCTGATGCTGTTAATCCTCAGATGACACTTTGAATAAAGAGGCTGAACTCTGGCTGAGCATCAGAATCAACTAAGGATCTTTTAAAGCTGAGGAATCTCAGGTCCTGCCCTGGGATGGGGCGCCAGCCCCTGCACTTGCATAGGTCAGCCAGATAAGTCTATGTGCTTCTCTTACTAAGAACAATGGATCCAGTTGACCTTTTACAATGGAGGACACTGTGCCCCCAGGAAGCTGTGTGACCTCTATCCTGATGTAACTTTCTGCTGGGAAAGTTCATTACTGAATGAAACCTGTATTCAACAGGAACATTTTCTGGTGTGTAGGTTTTCAGTGCTGATTGGGAACTGGAATCTGCAGCATGAGTCGAGCATGATGGTTTCATTAACACACAGCTCAGAACCTAGCCGAGGAGCAGCCTGTGTGATGAATGGGGTCCCAGGTTCTACTTGAAGCATTATCACACAATATATCAGCTTTATGTCAAATGAACTGATGGTTTTATGGCCTTTCCATTCAATTTGATAGGCTCCTTGTCATGGGCTCTTTTTAATATGGCTAGAGGGCATTTTTTTGTGATGATGACATAGTGATTTATAAAACCCACTTCATGCATCAGCCACACATATGTAAATCAGAAACATTTCTTTGTGGAAAAAATTGTCATTGCCATTGTGTGATAAATAGGTGTATATTCAATGAGCAGGCATTCATCAAGACACAGATTTGAATTCATTTTTCTATATACCATAAGGCCAAGCAATTAGTACCATACCTAGGAAATGGTCATATAATTCAGGGTCCTTCCCTGAGAAAGGATGTGCTGCAACTAAGCTTGGTGCCAGCTTGCCCCATCACTGCTGCAGCAAGGTGACCTGGAACTCATCTGGAGACACCAGAGCATCAGCTGAAGAAGAATTTTTTTTTTTAATCTCTCAAGTTCCAGGATTGTTATAGAACTTAACTTTCTTCACCCTATTTAGTCCTCAAACAGGCTGCAAGGTAGGAATTACCATCTATGTATTAAAGATAAGAAAACTAAAGTTAAAAGACTCATTGAATCCTTAAAGTCAGGTCACTCTGACTCAAAAGCCCTTGCTCCTCCTGCTCCACTACAATGCTTCACAAAGCAGGTGCAGCACCTGCAGGTCAATGGAAATGAACTGTCACTACAACTCCAGCTCTGCTGACACCAGACTTCAGCTCTTAGCAGTTGTACCCACAATCTGCTTTCTGTGCCCAGCCTTGACTCTGCAGAGAAACATCAGAAGTACTCATTCTAAAACGTGAAAGGTTAAAAAAAAACACACACCCACACACACAAAAACTCTCTTTCATTGATGAGTGAAATCAAATCTCTGCAATATTCTTAGCTAATTGTGTGAAATCAATTTGTAACTATTATATACTTCTTAGAAATAACTGGCAACAGGAATACATGAAATGAATTTAAAAAGAATATATTTTATTTCCTAAATATTTGTTACTTTTGTTGGAGGGAGCCTTACTTAGAGAAACAAAGTTGCTGTCCCAAAATATGTCTCTCTAGCATGAAGATTATTTTAGACTGATTATTTTTTAAGGAACAGTAGATGCAGGTCTTTCTTTTTACCTCTGCCTTAACTACCTAAAAGAATTTAGACAAAGAGCCTGGTCCAGGAGGAGTACTATGCCCAGAGATCCCTACAAAGAATATGGGCTACGTGTGGTGTGAGGAGCTCAGCAGTGCCTAGAGCCCAAAATCTTGTCTGTGTCCCTGCACATATTTGTTACCAAACTTTTGCTTTTCCATCTGCATGTGAATTTCCTTCCTCACCTCTGAAATCCCAGTACCCTACTCCCTTCTTCTCTCAGATGGCATATAAGCCTCAATTTTCTAACTTGTCCCAGTGTGTCATTTTTTTCCTTCAGACCTCTGTACATACATAACTAAATTTGATATTTTCCTGTCCATCTGTCTAACAGCAATTTAATTCTTAGACCAGCTACAAGAACCCAGAAGGGGTGGAGGAAAATGTTTTCCTTCCCCAACATTTACAGGATTTCCTCCACTGACTTAAGATGCTGCTCATTTAAAAAATAATAATCAGGGAGGCAGTCCTAAGATGGTGGAGGAATAGGACAGGGAGACCACTTTCTCCCCCACAAATTCATCAAATGAACATTTAAATGCAAAGTAAATTCCACAAAACAACTTCTGAATGCTGGCAGAGGACATCAGGCACCCAGAAAAGCAGCTCATTGTCTTCGGAAAGAGGTAGGAAAAAATATAAAAGACAGAAAAAGAGACAAAAGAGGTAGGGATGGAGCTCCATCCTGGGAAGGGAATCTTAAAAAGAGAGAAGTTTCCAAACACCAGGAAATACTCACTGCCAAGTCTGTGGCGAGCCTTGGAAGCACATAGGGCAACATAACAGGGAGGAAAAATAAATAATTAAAACCCACAGGTTACGAGCCCAGTGGTAACTCCCCCAGCGGAGAAGCAGCGCAGACACCTGTATCCACCACTAGCAAGCAGGGGCTGGGCAGGGAGGCAGGGGCTGCATTGCTTCGAGTAAGGACCGGGGCTGAATGCCCCGAGGGTAATTAGAGCGAACTAACTTGGGCTAGCAAACCAGACTGCGGGATAGCTACCATGCGAAAAGCTCTAACCTAAGACATTACCAGGACTGCACCCAGAACAAAGTACTGAACAGAATTAGCCTGCTGCAGACCAGCCCCCTCCTGTTACAGGCAGCCAGAGCCGGAAGGGGGCAATCGCAGCCCCAGAGAGACATTATCTACCAAATTGCAGGCAGGTTTCTTTGCTAACTAAGACTTCCTGGGGTTCTGGACAGTCATCATCTGCCTGAGAAGGTGTGCTGGTTGAACACCCAGAAAACCGAGCAACAGGGATGGGAGAGGAGATAAGTCACAGTGACTGCGCTCCTCATCACCTGAGCTGCTCGGACCTGGGAAGGGCACAAAACGCAGGCCCAACAGAGTTTGCGCCTCTGAGGACTACCCGAGTGCCTGAACCTGAGCGGCTTAGACCTGGGAGGTGCATGCAGCCCAGGGCCGGCCTTGGACAGTTCCCAGTGGAGCAACCTAGAGCCTGAGCTGTGTGTGCTGTGAGCGGGGGCAGGCCCAGTGTGGCTGAAACACGGCAAGCACACGACAGTGTTATTTGTTTGCAGCGTCCTTCCCTCCCCACAGTGCAACTGAACAAGTGAGCCTAAAAAAAGTGTCCACCACCGCCCCCTTGTGTCAGGGCAGAAGTCATACACTGAAGAGACCAGCAAACAGAAGCTAAAACAGAGGGAACCGCCTTGGAAGTGACAGGCGCAATAGATTAAAACCCTGTAGTTAGTACCTACTACATAAGAAGGGGCCTATAGATCTTGAGAAATATAAGCCGGACCAAGGAACTATCTAAAAATGAACTGACCCCACACTGCCCACAATAACACCAGAGAAAGTCCTAGATATATTTTTACTATTTTTATGATCATTCTTTTTTCTTTTCTTTTTTAAACGTTTTAAAAATTTTAAATCCTCTATTACTCCTTTAATTTTCATTTTTATAACCTATTACTTTTCAAAAAAAGACTATTTTTTAAAAGCAAACTTCATATATATATATTTTTAAAAATAATTTTTGTGACTTTTTGTTTTGTTTTCTTCTACTTTTCTTTAACATTGTATTTTTGAAAATCCAACCTCTACTCTAGATTTTTAATCTTTGCTTTTTGGTATTTGTTATCAATTTTGTACCTTTAAGAACCCAATCTTTAGTACCCAATTTTACTTGGGAGCAAGATTATTGGCTTGACTGCTTTCTCCTCCTTTGGATTCTCCTTTTTCTCCACCAGGTCACCTCTGTCTCATCCCTCCCCCTTTTCTTCTCTACCCAACTCTGTGACTCTCTGTGTGTTCCAGATGGTGGAGNTAAAAAGAATATATTTTATTTCCTAAATATTTGTTACTTTTGTTGGAGGGAGCCTTACTTAGAGAAACAAAGTTGCTGTCCCAAAATATGTCTCTCTAGCATGAAGATTATTTTAGACTGATTATTTTTTAAGGAACAGTAGATGCAGGTCTTTCTTTTTACCTCTGCCTTAACTACCTAAAAGAATTTAGACAAAGAGCCTGGTCCAGGAGGAGTACTATGCCCAGAGATCCCTACAAAGAATATGGGCTACGTGTGGTGTGAGGAGCTCAGCAGTGCCTAGAGCCCAAAATCTTGTCTGTGTCCCTGCACATATTTGTTACCAAACTTTTGCTTTTCCATCTGCATGTGAATTTCCTTCCTCACCTCTGAAATCCCAGTACCCTACTCCCTTCTTCTCTCAGATGGCATATAAGCCTCAATTTTCTAACTTGTCCCAGTGTGTCATTTTTTTCCTTCAGACCTCTGTACATACATAACTAAATTTGATATTTTCCTGTCCATCTGTCTAACAGCAATTTAATTCTTAGACCAGCTACAAGAACCCAGAAGGGATGGAGGAAAATGTTTTCCTTCCCCAACATTTACAGGATTTCCTCCACTGACTTAAGATGCTGCTCATTTAAAAAATAATAATCAGGGAGGCAGTCCTAAGATGGTGGAGGAATAGGACAGGGAGACCACTTTCTCCCCCACAAATTCATCAAATGAACATTTAAATGCAAAGTAAATTCCACAAAACAACTTCTGAATGCTGGCAGAGGACATCAGGCACCCAGAAAAGCAGCTCATTGTCTTCGGAAAGAGGTAGGAAAAAATATAAAAGACAGGAAAAGAGACAAAAGAGGTAGGGATGGAGCTCCATCCTGGGAAGGGAATCTTAAAAAGAGAGAAGTTTCCAAACACCAGGAAATACTCACTGCCAAGTCTGTGGCGAGCCTTGGAAGCACACAGGGCAACATTACAGGGAGGAAAAATAAATATTTAAAACCCACAGGTTACGAGCCCAGTGGTAACTCCCCCAGCGGAGAAGCAGCGCAGACACCTGCATCCACCACTAGCAAGCAGGGGCTGGGCAGGGAGGCAGGGGCTGCATTGCTTCGAGTAAGGACCGGGGCTGAATGCCCCGAGGGTAATTAGAGCGAACTAACTTGGGCTAGCAAACCAGACTGCGGGATAGCTACCATGCGAAAAGCTCTAACCTAAGACATTACCAGGACTGCACCCAGAACAAAGTACTGAACAGAATTAGCCTGCTGCAGACCAGCCCCCTCCTGTTACAGGCAGCCAGAGCCGGAAGGGGGCAATCGCAGCCCCAGAGAGACATTATCTACCAAATTGCAGGCAGGTTTCTTTGCTAACTAAGACTTCCTGGGGTTCTGGACAATCATCATCTGCCTGAGAAGGTGTGCTGGTTGAACACCCAGAAAACCGAGCAACAGGGATGGGAGAGGAGATAAGTCACAGTGACTGCGCTCCTCATCACCTGAGCTGCTCGGACCTGGGAAGGGCACAAAACGCAGGCCCAACAGAGTTTGCGCCTCTGAGGACTACCCGAGTGCCTGAACCTGAGCGGCTTAGACCTGGGAGGTGCATGCAGCCCAGGGCCGGCCTTGGACAGTTCCCAGTGGAGCAACCTAGAGCCTGAGCTGTGTGTGCTGTGAGCGGGGGCAGGCCCAGTGTGGCTGAAACACGGCAAGCACACGACAGTGTTATTTGTTTGCAGCGTCCTTCCCTCCCCACAGTGCAACTGAACAAGTGAGCCTAAAAAAAGTGTCCACCACCGCCCCCTTGTGTCAGGGCAGAAGTCATACACTGAAGAGACCAGCAAACAGAAGCTAAAACAGAGGGAACCGCCTTGGAAGTGACAGGCGCAATAGATTAAAACCCTGTAGTTAGTACCTACTACATAAGAAGGGGCCTATAGATCTTGAGAAATATAAGCCGGACCAAGGAACTATCTGAAAATGAACTGACCCCACACTGCCCACAATAACACCAGAGAAAGTCCTAGATATATTTTTACTATTTTTATGATCATTCTTTTTTCTTTTCTTTTTTAAACGTTTTAAAAATTTTAAATCCTCTATTACTCCTTTAATTTTCATTTTTATAACCTATTACTTTTCAAAAAAAGACTATTTTTTAAAAGCAAACTTCATATATATATTTTTTAAAAAATAATTTTTGTGACTTTTTGTTTTGTTTTCTTCTACTTTTCTTTAACATTGTATTTTTGAAAATCCAACCTCTACTCTAGATTTTTAATCTTTGCTTTTTGGTATTTGTTATCAATTTTGTACCTTTAAGAACCCAATCTTTAGTACCCAATTTTACTTGGGAGCAAGATTATTGGCTTGACTGCTTTCTCCTCCTTTGGATTCTCCTTTTTCTCCACCAGGTCACCTCTGTCTCATCCCTCCCCCTTTTCTTCTCTACCCAACTCTGTGACTCTCTGTGTGTTCCAGATGGTGGAGAACACTTAGGGAACTGATTACTGGCTGGATCTGTCTCTCTCCTTTTCATTCCCCACTCTTATCCTCCTGGCCACCTCTGTCTCCTTCCTCCCTCTTCTCATCTCTCTATAACTCCATGAACATCTCTGAGTGGTCCAGACTGTGGAGTACACATAAGGAAGTGATTACTGGCTAGCTTGCTGTCTCCTCTTTTGATTCCACCTCATCTCATTCAGATCACCTCTAACTCCCTCCTCCCTCTTCTCTTCTCCATGTAACTCTGTGAACCTCTCTGGGTGTCCCTCACTGTGGAAAAACTTTTCATCTTTAACCTAGATGTTTTATCAACAGTGCTGTATAGAAGGAGAAGTCTTGAGACTACTGTAAAAATAAGACTGAAAACCAGAAGCAGGAGGCTTAAGTCCAAATCCTGAGAACATCAGAGAACTCCTGACTCCAGGGAACATTAATTGATAGGAGCTCATCAAATGCCTCCATACCTACACTGAAACCAAGCACCACCAAAGGGCCAACAAGTTCCAGAGCAAGACATACCACGCAAATTCTCCAGCAACACAGGAACACAGCCCTAAGCTTCAGTATACAGGCTGCCCAAAATTACTCCAAAACCATTGACATCTCATAACTCATTACTGGATACTTCATTGCACTCCAGAGAGAAGAAATATAGCTCCACCCACCAGAACACCAACACAAGCTTCCCTAAACTGAGAAACCTTGACAAGCCACCGATACAACCCCACCCACAGTGAGGAAACTCCACAATAAAGAGAACTCCACAAACTGCCAGAATACAGAAAGG
>SJYW01000412.1:2799-13935 GCA_006410735.1 Raphicerus campestris | reverse complement strand
TGTTGATTCCTGACTGTAGCCCCAGTGCCTAGGACAATGCTGTCACACAAATGCACAGCGAATGTTTGCTAAATGAATGAATGATGGCCCCAGGAGAGACCACCCTGGGAGAAGGACGGTGCTGCAGCTGAGCCTGGGTTTGGGCCAGGAGCCCAGCCACACACATCAACTGGACCAAGTTCAGATCTGACAAGCCCCACTCGGAAGTGGGCACCAGTGACTGGTCCAGAAGCCTACAGGTTTCCTGGAGCTGGGACCATGCGTCTGCGCTCATTAACTGTTCAGTGTGTACCCCTAGGCCGCTGGGCCAGAGCACAGAGCCCCACTCAGCTCCCTGCCATGGTGCTACATCCTTCTCTGTGCATCGCAAGAAGTCATCACGCTGCACAGTTTCTGGTTCTGGATAAACAGTTCCCCTTGCTTTTTAAAAAGTGAAGATAATTCAGTTCACTGATCAGGCTTCCAGATGAATCTGTTGGGCATTGAAGATGGTTTCATTATTGTACTTTTTTTAAAAGGTGGAAAAAAAGAGACAAGACTGAAAAGAAAGGCTTATGTGGTTTACAGTTGGAGCATTTCTCTTCTGAACCTTTAGAAATTTTCCCTGTGAGGCTTAATACAGCAAAGGCAAAAGTGGAAAATGTGCTTATCTGCGATCTTAGATGCCAGGCGGTCTAATAAATCCAGCCTGGGTTAAGATTAACATTGTCTGAAGCCAGTGCCTCTTGGTCTAATCTATAGTCAAAGGGGTACCCAAACATCTTTTCATGTGGCCCACTGCTGACTTTTTTTCTTTAATTCACAGAAGTACAACCAAAGGAAAACTTTAAAGCTGATAATGTTGAACTTTATAAGCTGAAAATCATCTCTCTCTGCTGCATGGAGTAAACAGATGCTTTGCCTGGCAAAGCATCACCCAGCAGAGACCCAGGGGTCCTTAAGGAAGACTCATTCCAGCCCCTTGAAGAGCAGCTTTTCAAGAGCCTCTTGAAATGTCCAGGATGGAATGTGAAAAAATTAAGACAGGTAGCTGTTGACTTAATGGAAGATAAAATGCTTTGAAATAAATTTTCTTAGTATTTAAAACCCTACAGAAGCTTCCTGCTATGGACTGAATTGTGTCCTCCACCCCCAGATTCATACACTGTAATNGAACTTTATAAGCTGAAAATCATCTCTCTCTGCTGCATGGAGTAAACAGATGCTTTGCCTGGCAAAGCATCACCCAGCAGAGACCCAGGGGTCCTTAAGGAAGACTCATTCCAGCCCCTTGAAGAGCAGCTTTTCAAGAGCCTCTTGAAATGTCCAGGATGGAATGTGAAAAAACTAAGACAGGTAGCTGTTGACTTAATGGAAGATAAAATGCTTTGAAATAAATTTTCTTAGTATTTAAAACCCTACAGAAGCTTCCTGCTATGGACTGAATTGTGTCCTCCACCCCCAGATTCATACACTGTAATCTGAACCCCAACATAATGATGTTAGGAAGCAGGGCCTCTGAGAGGGAACTGGGGTTAGATGAGGTCATGAGGATGAGCCCCCATGTGGCATTAGTGCCCTTAGAAGAAGAAACGGCAGAGCATCTTCCCATCATGCGAGGACATAGCAAGAAGGCAGCCTCAACATCACCCTCTCACTGAGGCACCCCCCCACCCCATCTAAAATCTCCACAGTCACCCGTAGTGTCTGTCTCCTTTCCTGCTTTATTCTCTCCCTAGCATATATATTTTGTTCTCACTTAATCTGGTTCATTATCTACACTCCCCGTCGTGCCATGGTGAGCTGAATCACTTCAGTCACGTCCGACTCTGTGTGACCCCTTGGACTGTAGCCTGCCAGGTTCCTCTGTCCATAGCATTCTCCAGGCAAGAACCAGAGTGTTTGAACCCACATCTCTTAAGTGTCCTGCATTAGCATGTGGGTTCTTTTACCACCAGAACCACCTGGGAAGCCCCCTACCCTCCTTAGTAGATCCTAACTTTCTTAAGGATTTGCAGAAACTGCAAGCCAGGAGGAGGGCCCCCACCAGAACCCAACCATGCTGGCACCCCGATCTTGGACTTCCAGGCTCCAGAGCTATGAGAAATCAATGGTTTAAGGCCCCCCACCACATCTACGGTATTTCATTGTAGCAGTCAGAGCTGACCAGACACTCATTTCACAGACTCTGAAAGACCTCCCTCCTCAGCATCCCCCTCCTTTCCTCTGTCCCAGCCCATCAGCCCCCAGCATACGCCAGGCTTACTCCTATCGCAGGGCCTCAGCACTGACTGTTCCCTCACCTGGAATGCTGTCTTCTGGGTGCCCATGCGGCCTGGGGGGACTCCCTAACACCCCTCAGGTCTTTATTCAACATCATCCCCTCACTCCATCTAAAACAACCACAGTCACCCACAGTGTCTGTCTTCTTTTCTGCCTTATTCTGTCCCTAGCATGTATACTTTTTCTCACTTGATCTTGTTCATTGTCTGTCCTCCCTAGTAGAGCCTAATTAGGGTTTGCATTTTGTGTGTTTACTGCTATGTCCCTGACACCTAGGATATGCCTGGAACCTAATAAGCTCTTGATTTTTTTATTGAATGAATGAACACATGAATGAGTCAGTGAATGAACTTAACTAATGCAAAACTTACCTAAATCTGAGATCTGAACATGTCTGTACACATGTACTATCTTCACTGTGTTGGCAAAGTATTTCCTCTCTTCCTTCCAGACTTTCTACAGGGTTCCACAACTTCTTCCAGGTTGCTGGTCATCTAATGCACCAAATGGGCAACTAAACTCTCAACAACTCAGGGTGAGAAGGCCCAAGAGGAAGATGGGCTTGGATAACTGAGAGGGTGGGGAAAATTACAGAACAGGAAGCATCCAAGGTGACAGAGTCCTCAGCCCTCCCGGGCATCCAGACAGAATCTGGGCACAGTAGCAAGAAATCCTGATGTCAGTCAGATGCTCAGGCAGGCTGTGGTCCTAATGCCACAAAATCTGTCTGCATTTGAGAGGACCATAGCTCAGGGGTCAAGCATGGAATTCAGTCTCTAGAAGGTTATTGACCAGAAGGATGGAAGGTATCAAGACCTTCCAGACGCAGTCCTGGAAGTATAGGAACAGAGAAGATATGAAGACCTCCAAAGTGATCCATCCTAGGCCTAGGGGACATGTCACTCTGGAGGGGAGGGAAACTCAGAGGGTCTCAGGCCTACACCAGGGAAGCCTGGCTCTGGCTGCAGTGAAGGGCATGGAGGGAGGGGCAGGCGCAGCTGTCCTAATTGGTGAGCTCTCTTAGCCTAACTGGTTGCCCCAGTGATTAGAGTGAGAGGTGGCAGCCTCCTTTGTCATGGTTGCTCAGGAAGTAAAATCAGCCTGAGCTTCAGGGATGCAGACACTGCACGGATATAGCTGGGAGGAGCTGGGAAAGGCCGAGGAGGGAGCGTGAGCCAGGGCTACCAACAGCACTCTGGTTGCTCTAATATTTTTATCACCTTGTCTCTAAGGGAGGCTTGAGGAATTGCATTTCCTCTCTCAAGAGTTGCTTCCTAACAGCACTCTCATCATTTCACTTTCTTCTCCACTTCGGGTGCCCTGCTACATCTGGTAGATGAATTTAAATTTTAAACACAGTTGCTTTAATGAAAACTCATCCAAGGTCCAGAGGACTTACCCACTCCCCAGAGTCAAAGCTAACATTCCATTCAGAGCTCAAGCTGCTGGTGGTGGTGAATTAATTAATTCTGTCTTTAAAAGGGGGAAGAAAAACCCTCGTCTTTGCTTCAGAACCACGATAAACTACTTCTTTATTTTTTGTCAGTTTTATCAACTTTTTTTTTCCTAAAGAGCTGGGCTCAGCTTTATTGGATTTTTTTCTGTGCCCTTTCAAGTAAAAAGAACTTTTATTAACACTGTTTCTTGCCTGTTAAGAGCCCAGCTTCTGAATAGAGTCTTCCTGAAAACCCTGAATGATGGATAGCACCCAGGGCCGTCCTGGGTTTGCAGTTGGCTGCCTTAGCTGGGAAGCCTGTTTCCACCAGGTCTGCAGAGACCCCACACTGATTAAGGAAAAAATGCTTGAAAAGTGAGTGGCAAAGGACAGAAGAGAAAACAGTTCCCAGGGCTCTGCTTCTTTCATATAACTTAATGCTGCACTGTTTGGGTCTGTTTCTTAAACTTGGGATCCATCAAAAGAACCGACTGCTTTAATCATTTTCATGCTATAGCTTCTGAATGTCCTGCTCTGGGGACTGCAGGGCCCCGTTGGTCCAAGGATGGCCAAGATGCTCACAGACATCCAGTGGGTCTCATCACCTGCTTTCTCTCCCTGCCTGCCTCCTTGTCTCCCTGGAAGGAGCGCTCTGCCCTTAACTCCAAGAAAGGAAAATCAAACACTAGACTGCTCATTACTTTTCTTGAGTGGAGCCTGGACCTACGATAATTCTTAAGCCAGGCCCCAGAACAGCTGCTCCTGCCTCTCCCAGGTCCCTTTCCTGCAGCCAGAGTCAAACTCCTATAGTGCAGACCTGACCTGAGTCCTTCTAACCCCCTACATGACATGTTCTTAGGTCCTTGGAAGGCTCACTTTGGAGGCTTTGGATTTCTTATCTGCCCCTACTCTTCTAAAGCTGTATATCTAAGGTATTGATGCCTTCTGTTGTTCTGGTCAGATTCTCCCCTTGAATTCTGCCTTTGATCCCCTCCTGCCCCCTCCCACCCACCTCCAACACACACACACACACACACACACACACACACACACCATGCTTCTGGTCTCCTTGAAGCATTAGGCTCATCATCACCCTTGACCTTGGCCATGTGGATACCCGGGCTTGGCGCATGTTTCCAAGTGCATTTTTGCAACACTGTCCTTTCCCTGAATCTCGACAGAAAGCAGCACTGAGCAGGGCAGCCTGGCACCTACTCTCTCTTTCCTGCCAGTCTGCTCGGTCCCTGTGGCGGCACCTGCTGGGATCAGTACTTAACTTCCTAAGAGAGGTTCCTGCTACTCGGCCTCGTGGGATGGAATCCTCCTTCTCTTTATTTTTTCTGAGCAAACCGAAGCTAATTCCAGCCACCGTATCTCTGTTGCAACTTTGCACGGCTGTTCAAGGTGGATTTTATGGTTATTCACAGCAGAGAATGCCCCCAGATCCTTTTGCCCTCCTATCCTCCAAAGAGCCAAGCTTGACAAAATAATTCTGCACAACTCCGGCCCAGGCTCCTACCAGGGGGAAGAGCATCAGCAGTTCCGAGATAATACAATAAAAACTACCAGCTTGTTTTCTCACTGGTGGCCTTGTAGCTAAGTGCTAATGGCGTCTTCTGCTGAATTGATTAGGTCTATTGGATGGCTTGCTAATACCCGGGCTGTTCTGCAATTAGGGGATGCCTGCTGCTTTTCTGTCTTTCTGCCTAATCATTACAGAGCTCCTAAGTCAAGGTGAGACATTTCTCCCCACTCTTCTATTTGGAGATGAAGAAATAAGGGCACTTCACAGGAAAAAAAATCCAGGGCAGAAACAAGCCAGTGACTTTCTGAGGTCCACTCGGGTGCTCTACTCACAGCCTTCTGCCACCAGGTCACTTTGATCAATTATACCAGGCAGGCCAGGCATCCTGCCCCTGCTGAGACTCCACAGAGCACCTTGGATCTCACCACAGCGGGGACCAGGTCCCCGCCCTCAAGACTGGCCTGGGGACCTTGGAGGTGTGAAAACTGTGCCAAATAAACTGAGTCCATCAGATCTTTGCTAGGAGAGTTTGAATTCAGAATCCACAGAGAGAGGCTCGGTTTTCCATAAGAGCTGCAGAAATTGAGAAAGCAGGAGCAGCTTCACTGAANAGAGGGTGGGGAAAATTACAGAACAGGAAGCACCCAAGGTGACAGAGTCCTCAGCCCTCCCGGGCATCCAGACAGAATCTGGGCACAGTAGCAAGAAATCCTGATGTCAGTCAGATGCTCAGGCAGGCTGTGGTCCTAATGCCACAAAATCTGTCTGCATTTGAGAGGACCATAGCTCAGGGGTCAAGCATGGAATTCAGTCTCTAGAAGGTTATTGACCAGAAGGATGGAAGGTATCAAGACCTTCCAGACGCAGTCCTGGAAGTATAGGAACAGAGAAGATATGAAGACCTCCAAAGTGATCCATCCTAGGCCTAGAGGACATGTCACTCTGGAGGGGAGGGAAACTCAGAGGGTCTCAGGCCTACACCAGGGAAGCCTGGCTCTGGCTGCAGTGAAGGGCATGGAGGGAGGGGCAGGCGCAGCTGTCCTAATTGGTGAGCTCTCTTAGCCTAACTGGTTGCCCCAGTGATTAGAGTGAGAGGTGGCAGCCTCCTTTGTCATGGTTGCTCAGGAAGTAAAATCAGCCTGAGCTTCAGGGATGCAGACACTGCACGGATATAGCTGGGAGGAGCTGGGAAAGGCCGAGGAGGGAGCGTGAGCCAGGGCTACCAACAGCACTCTGGTTGCTCTAATATTTTTATCACCTTGTCTCTAAGGGAGGCTTGAGGAATTGCATTTCCTCTCTCAAGAGTTGCTTCCTAACAGCACTCTCATCATTTCACTTTCTTCTCCACTTCGGGTGCCCTGCTACATCTGGTAGATGAATTTAAATTTTAAACACAGTTGCTTTAATGAAAACTCATCCAAGGTCCAGAGGACTTACCCACTCCCCAGAGTCAAAGCTAACATTCCATTCAGAGCTCAAGCTGCTGGTGGTGGTGAATTAATTAATTCTGTCTTTAAAAGGGGGAAGAAAAACCCTCGTCTTTGCTTCAGAACCACGATAAACTACTTCTTTATTTTTTGTCAGTTTTATCAACTTTTTTTTTCCTAAAGAGCTGGGCTCAGCTTTATTGGATTTTTTTCTGTGCCCTTTCAAGTAAAAAGAACTTTTATTAACACTGTTTCTTGCCTGTTAAGAGCCCAGCTTCTGAATAGAGTCTTCCTGAAAACCCTGAATGATGGATAGCACCCAGGGCCGTCCTGGGTTTGCAGTTGGCTGCCTTAGCTGGGAAGCCTGTTTCCACCAGGTCTGCAGAGACCCCACACTGATTAAGGAAAAAATGCTTGAAAAGTGAGTGGCAAAGGACAGAAGAGAAAACAGTTCCCAGGGCTCTGCTTCTTTCATATAACTTAATGCTGCACTGTTTGGGTCTGTTTCTTAAACTTGGGATCCATCAAAAGAACCGACTGCTTTAATCATTTTCATGCTATAGCTTCTGAATGTCCTGCTCTGGGGACTGCAGGGCCCCGTTGGTCCAAGGATGGCCAAGATGCTCACAGACATCCAGTGGGTCTCATCACCTGCTTTCTCTCCCTGCCTGCCTCCTTGTCTCCCTGGAAGGAGCGCTCTGCCCTTAACTCCAAGAAAGGAAAATCAAACACTAGACTGCTCATTACTTTTCTTGAGTGGAGCCTGGACCTATGATAATTCTTAAGCCAGGTCCCAGAACAGCTGCTCCTGCCTCTCCCAGGTCCCTTTCCTGCAGCCAGAGCCAAACTCCTATAGTGCAGACCTGACCTGAGTCCTTCTAACCCCCTACATGACATGTTCTTAGGTCCTTGGAAGGCTCACTTTGGAGGCTTTGGATTTCTTATCTGCCCCTACTCTTCTAAAGCTGTATATCTAAGGTATTGATGCCTTCTGTTGTTCTGGTCAGATTCTCCCCTTGAATTCTGCCTTTGATCCCCTCCTGCCCCCTCCCACCCACCTCCAACACACACACACACACACACACACACACACACACACCATGCTTCTGGTCTCCTTGAAGCATTAGGCTCATCATCACCCTTGACCTTGGCCATGTGGATAGCCGGGCTTGGCGCATGTTTCCAAGTGCATTTTTGCAACACTGTCCTTTCCCTGAATCTCGACAGAAAGCAGCACTGAGCAGGGCAGCCTGGCACCTACTCTCTCTTTCCTGCCAGTCTGCTCGGTCCCTGTGGCAGCACCTGCTGGGATCAGTACTTAACTTCCTAAGAGAGGTTCCTGCTACTCGGCCTCCTGGGATGGAATCCTCCTTCTCTTTATTTTTTCTGAGCAAACCGAAGCTAATTCCAGCCACCGTATCTCTGTTGCAACTTTGCACGGCTGTTCAAGGTGGATTTTATGGTTATTCACAGCAGAGAATGCCCCCAGATCCTTTTGCCCTCCTATCCTCCAAAGAGCCAAGCTTGACAAAATAATTCTGCACAACTCCGGCCCAGGCTCCTACCAGGGGGAAGAGCATCAGCAGTTCCGAGATAATACAATAAAAACTACCAGCTTGTTTTCTCACTGGTGGCCTTGTAGCTAAGTGCTAATGGCGTCTTCTGCTGAATTGATTAGGTCTATTGGATGGCTTGCTAATACCCGGGCTGTTCTGCAATTAGGGGATGCCTGCTGCTTTTCTGTCTTTCTGCCTAATCATTACAGAGCTCCTAAGTCAAGGTGAGACATTTCTCCCCACTCTTCTATTTGGAGATGAAGAAATAAGGGCACTTCACAGGAAAAAAAATCCAGGGCAGAAACAAGCCAGTGACTTTCTGAGGTCCACTCGGGTGCTCTACTCACAGCCTTCTGCCACCAGGTCACTTTGATCAATTATACCAGGCAGGCCAGGCATCCTGCCCCTGCTGAGACTCCACAGAGCACCTTGGATCTCACCACAGCGGGGACCAGGTCCCCGCCCTCAAGACTGGCCTGGGGACCTTGGAGGTGTGAAAACTGTGCCAAATAAACTGAGTCCATCAGATCTTTGCTAGGAGAGTTTGAATTCAGAATCCACAGAGAGAGGCTCGGTTTTCCATAAGAGCTGCAGAAATTGAGAAAGCAGGAGCAGCTTCACTGAAGATGGTAAAGGTGAAGAATTAGAGCTCGGGGCCTGCCTGCTGCTTCTGTGGTTACATAGTAAACCAGCTGCCACGGGGGTGGGGGTGGGGGGTGGGGGTGAAGTTCTGGAATGTTTTTATGGTTACATTGTGGGCCCTTCCTAAGCAGCCTCGGGGCCATTTGAAATTTCTGTCTTCCTTATTTCCTCCTGAATCCCCACAGCCTACCCTCTTAACTAAAGAGAAACCCACCACAGCAATGTGAAAGAATCCAGCAAATATATCCACCACATTAACACTAAAAATATTTAAATGTTGGTGTTTTGTTTCCTAATAGATTTATATGAGAGCTGGGGAAGACATCTCACAGTTTGTATTATGGCTTGTACTTTTAAAATATGTAGGTCCAAATTTCATCAGCCTTCCTGAATTAAATCAAAATTGAATGAGTTACTATAGTTAATGTATGGGGAAGCAGCTGGTGCGATGTCTGGAAGTGAGTAGGAGTCCAGTGAACTTAAAGTTTTAATTTGGATATGGAAACTTATGACTGACACCTGACAGGCAAAATTTGGGTCAGAGTTTTGGCAAGGGATAAGGTGGAAATGTTCCCTGAACAGCTCCCAGCCTGAGGGCCTTGGGCCTGTGGGGGTGAGCCCCGCCTCCAGGATGCTTTTAGACACAGAACAGAGGACTCTGCACCAGGATATTTGAAAGAGCCAGAGGCTCTCGGTCTTCAGGCAAGATTCTTCTTTAGGCCTTGCTAGGCCCTCTCTAGGGTAGGATTGAAACTTAAGCGGGGAAGTGGATGATGGAGACACAGACAGGGACTATTCAGCAAGCCTGGAGCCCAGTCCAAATCATTGCAAACAATAATAATAGCAGTAATAAAACCTAGGAGCTAGAGCTAGTGGGAGTGTAAAGGGCTGTATTCTGTCCCTGTAAAATTCACATGTGAAGTCTCAACCCCCAGTACTTGAGAATGTGCACATATTTGGAGATTAGGTCATTAGAGAAGAGATTAAGTTAAAATGAGGCCATTAGGATGGGCCCTAATCCAACGTGACTGGGGAGCTTACGGCAGGAAGAGGAAAGACACCGGGCATGCAAGCAGGGATGACTTGGGAAGAGACGGGACAGAGGCCACCTGCAGCGCACTCAGGGAGGCGGCAGAACAAAGCGGCCCCGCCAGCACCGGGATTGGGCATTCTCAGCCTGCAGAACTGTGAGAAAACTGATGTCTGTGGTTTAAGCCACCAGTCTGTAGAGTCTTGTTATGGAAGCCTTACCTGACTACTACAGAAGGGGAGCAAGAAATGGGTGAGCCAGGCCAGAGCTGAAGACAGATGGGAATGGCAGCTCAGACTAGGCTTTCTCAGTCTGCTCTCACCTCCATTAGTTCAAAATCAGCACGTAACCAGTGCAGAGGCTGCCCCCGAGCCATGCAAACACATGTGGGGCCGAACCCAGGCCCTTCCTAGACTCCTCAGAGTTTATCGGCCTTCCCAAGGCCAGGAGAAGAGTATGGCAACCCACTCCAGGATTCTTGCCTGGAGAATTCCAGGACAGAGGAGACTGGCGGGCTGCAGTCCATGAGGTCACATGACTGAGCGACTAAGCAGAGCATAGCACAGCACCTTCTTGATTGCAGCACTATTCATAGTAGCCAAGACATGGAAGCAGCCTAAATGGCCACTGACAGAGGAATGGATAAAGATGTGGTGCACAACTGCGACAAAATATTACTCAGCCATGAAAGGGATGAAATAACTCCATTTGTAACACCATGGATGAGCCTAGAGATGATTATACTAGGTTAAGTAAGTCAGAAAGAGAAAGACAAATACCATATGACATCACATATGTGGAATCTAAGCTACAGCACAAATGAACTTATCAATGAAACAGACACAGATTCACACACACGAGGACAAGGGTGGTTGCCAAGGAGAAGGGGTATGGGGGGAGGGATAGAGTGGAAGTTTGGGATTAGCAGATGCAAGCTAGTATGTGTAAGATGGATAAATGACAAGGTCCTAATGTATAGCACAGGGAATTATACTCAATATCCTGTGACAAGTTGTAGTGGAAAAGAATATGAAAAATAATGCCTTAATATGCATATGTATAACTGATTCACTTTGCTATACACCAGAAATTAACACATTACAACTCAATGGTACTTCAATAAAATGTTTTTTAAAAAACTGAAGTGCTGAGAGATCAAACCACTTTCTCGAAATCATAGAACAGTACAGTTGGCCCTGAATGTCCCAGAGTTCGGCATCTATGGATTCAACCCACTGCTGCAGTGAGGAGGCGGGCGG
>SJYW01000411.1:0-11111 GCA_006410735.1 Raphicerus campestris | reverse complement strand
CTCCAGTACTTTGGCCACCTCATGAGAAGAGTTGACTCATTGGAAAAGACACTGATGCTGGGAGGGATTGAGGGCAGGAGAAGAAGGGGACGACCGAGGATGAGATGGCTGGATGGTATCACAGATTCGATGAACGTGAATCTGAGTGAACTCCGAGAGATGGTGATGGACAGTTGAGGCCTGGTGTGCTCCAATTCACGGGGTGGCAAAGAATCAGACACGACTGAGCGACGGAACTGAACCAAACCGAACTGAATGATTGGCAATAACGAGCATCTTTTCATATGCCTGTTGGCCATCTGTATTTCTTCTTTGGCAAAGTATCTATTCATTTCTTAGGGCTATTTTAAAAAGTTAAAAAAGCATTGAGTTGTATGAGCTGTTTACATACGTTAGGTATTAACCCTTTATTAGTTGTATCATTTGAAGACATTTTCTCCCATTCAATACATTGTCTTTTTGTTTTGTCAATGGTTTCCTCTGCTGTGCAAAAGCTTTTTAGTTAGATCTCATCTGTTATTTTTGCTTTTATTTCCTTTACTTTAGAAGAGGGTTCCAAAAAAGAATCACCATGATTTATGTCAAATAATGTTCTGCCTGTTTTCTTGTTGGAAGTTTAACATTTTTGGATTTAAATAGGACTTTAATCCATTCGGAATTTATTTTTGTACATGATGATAGNCTTTACTTTAGAAGAGGGTTCCAAAAAAGAATCACCATGATTTATGTCAAATAATGTTCTGCCTGTTTTCTTGTTGGAAGTTTAACATTTTTGGATTTAAATAGGACTTTAATCCATTCGGAATTTATTTTTGTACATGATGATAGACAGTGTTCTAATTGTTCTTTTATATGCAGCTGTCCAGTTTCTCCAGCACCACTTGCTGAAGAGAGTGTCTTTTCTCCATTGTATATTCTTGCCTCCTTTGTCATAGATTAATTGACCATAAGAATATGGGTTTATTTCTGGGCTTCCTATCCTAGTCCCTTGATTTTGTGCCAGTACCACACTGCTTTGATAACTGTAGCTTTGCAGTATAGTCTGAAGTCAGGGAGCTTGATTCCTACAGCTTTGTTCTTTGTCAAGATTGTTTTGACTATTCAGGGACTTTTGTGTTTCTATATAAATTCTAAAATTGTTTTTGAAGTGAAAGTGAAGTCGCTCAGTCATGTCCGACTCTTCGCAACCCCATGGACTGCAGCCTTCCAGGCTCCTCCATCCATGGGATTTTCCAGGCAAGAGTACTGGAGTAGGGTGCCTTTTCCTTCTCCAATGCATGAAAGTGAAAGGTGAAAGTGAAGTCGCTCAGTCATGTCCAACTCTTTGAGACCCCATGGACTGCAGCCTTCCAGGCTCCTCTGTCCATGGGATTTTCCAGGCAAGAGTACTAGAGTGTTTTGTGAAAAATGTTATTGGTATTTTGATAGAGATTGCACTGAATCTGTAGACTACCTGGGGTAATATGGTCATTTTAACAATAGTGATTCTTCCAGTCCAAGAACAGGGTATATCTTTCCATCTGTGTCATCTTCAATTTCTTTCATCAGAATCTTATACTTTTGGGAATACAGGTCTTTTGCGTCCTTAGTTATTTTATTCTTTTTGACACAATGGTAAATAGGATTGTTTCCTTAATTTATCTTTCTGATTGTTCATTGTGAATGTATAGAAATGCAATAGATCTCTGTATATTAACTGTGTATCCTGCAAATTTACTGAATTCATTGAAGAGCATCTTTAGGTGGCATCTTTAGGATTTCCTATGTATAGCACAATGTCACCTGGAAACTGTGAGTTTTACTTCTTCCTTTCCAATTTGCACTCTCTCTCTTTTTTTTTTTCTCCCTCTGATTGCTCTGGCTGCTGCTACTGCTGCTGTTAAGTCGCTTCAGTCATGTCCAACTCTATACTAAATGATGTTAAATAAAAGCAACGAGAATCTTATTTCTGATCTTGGAGGAAATGCTTGCTACTTTCACCACTGAGTATGATGTTAGCTCTGGGACTGCCATATATAGCCCTTGTTATGTTTAAGTATGTTCTCTCTATCCTCATTTTCTGGAGAATTTTTATCATAAAAGGATGCTGAATATTATTAAAAGTTTTTTCTGCATCCATTGAGACGATCAGTTTTTTTCTCCTTCAATTTGTTAATGTTGTGTATCACAGTGATTGATTTGTGTATACTGAAAAACCCTTGCATCCCTGGGCTGAATTCCACTTAATTGTTGTGTATGGTTCTTTTAATGTATTGCTGGATTTGGTTTACTAGTATTTTATCGAGGATTTTAGTGTCCATGTTCATCAGTGATATTGGCTTGTAATTGTCTTTTAGTGTGCGTGATATCTTTGGAGAACATTCTAGGAAATTATAATTCCAAAAAAAATAACTCTAGAAGAGATAACAATTAGTTATAAAAAAATCACAGTGCTACTAAACACCTCAAATAAATTAGCTAGGAGATATTTGAAGTCTTTAAGTACCTGACAAGGTAGGTTGACTAACTTAATACTCCATGTGTAATCTCCTTCTTTCATGCTTATAATAAGAGGTAGCTTAAGGGGAAAATAAAAACAAAAAAGCAAGATTTCTCAGACTTACTTGCACTTGGGGCCTACGGAGGGAGGCAGTGCATTCATGGTGCATGTGACAGAATTCCAGGACAGATGTAAGTGGACATTTGTACCTTTGTGCTTCTGAGAATGGTCTTGCTTTTCTGAACAAAAGGACTTATTGGGTTCTCATCATCCTAGTGAAGTAAAGCTTGGATTTTAATAAGAGTTAAAGAAAAGGCCTAAGGACTCTTACAAAGTAGTCAGTCAGATCAGGAAAAACATGATTAAAGACAGGAACCTCAAAAGTTGTCATCCATAACAGATGAATTTGTTGACTTGCCTTTGGCATGGGGTGTCTGGGGGGAAAGGGAAATGGATATTCTAAAAAAAAAAAAAAAATTCCTATTGCTCTCATACAGGTTTGACGCAGGAAACCGTACTATCTATGTGACCCTGCCAAAACTAAGTATGAATTTTAATTGGCCTCAGATTAATAATGCTTTCAGGCATGTTATAGAAACAAATGCAAATCCTTTTTGAAATAAGGCACTTTAAATCCAGGCACTAAAATAATGCCCACAGATAAAGTTCCAGTGAAAACATACAACAATTAGAAATCACAAAGTACAGGCAGAAAAAGAAACTCACCATGAGTGAGAAAAAAAACTAGGAGTAGCATGGCAAAGACTTCATTTGTTGTCATTATGTTGCACAAAATGTGAAAAAGTATATTCTATAGGTAAAGTTAAATTAAAAAGGTATCAAAAGAATGACTAAAGCAAGAGACTGTCAAAGATTAACAAAACTAAGCATGAATTGTAGTAGTAAAAAATATACATATATACAGATAGATAGATAGATGGACAGCAGAATTAGAAATATAATATACGGGGTTAAGAGCAAACTGGACACACAGAAAGAAATTATTGGAGAAATGGACAAAGACTTGAAGAAATTACTATTCGTCTAATCGGAGCACCAAAATGAAACAGAAGAGAGAATATACGAGGAGCAATATTGAAGAGAGAGGGCTAAGTACTTCTCATAATCAAGGAAACACATAAATCTCAGATTCAGGAACCTAACAAATCCCAAGCAGATCAAATAAAAGGAAACCTATATCATTATACAGAACACTGTAGACAAATCCTCATTAAAAACAGCTAGAGAGAAAGGGATGAATATCAGCACAGTTTAGGTATTAGACTGGCAGCTGCCTATTCAACAACAAGGCGATCCAGAAGACATAAAATAATAGTTTACAGCTATTGATAGAAATTAAATGCCAACCTAGAATGACATACCAGAGGAAATATCTTTCTAAAGTCTATACCTTTAAGAAGAAAAAGAAACAAAATGAAGGAAGGTCTGAGAAGCATGAAGAAATGATGTACAAGGAAAATAAATGTAAACCAACAATGACTATATAAAATAATGCTCTGATTTATGGAATTGAAGATACAATGATAGAACTAGAATATGAACGATGATAGCACGTAAGTGGAGTGAAGTAGACTGAAATTGTTCTAAATTTTTTACATGGTATGGAAAGAAGGTATACCATTAAGTCTAGTTGACAAGCAGAAACCACACTAGATATTTCGAACAAAGGGAATTTAACACAGGGAAAATGGTCACATCATAAACATTCAGGTATTGTGCAAAGGACTTGAGAAAAAAATTCCTTTTCTCAAATAGCTTAGAAGATACAGTCTATATACTTACATAAAGGGGTATGCGTGTCCATTTCTAAATAGTATATGTGCACATACATTAAATTTTCAAGTATACTGAAGAATTCAAAGAATTGTGTAGTGAGCACCCATATTCCCACCACCGAGATTCTGCCAATACATACACACATACAAACACACAAACACCCCACACACATGTGAATAAAGATTTAAAAAAACAGAGAGAGAAAGAAAGTAAATATAAATGTTAGGAAAGGGGAAAATGAGATTTGGGAGGAACAGCGTCAGAACTGAAGTAAGAAGAGCCCAGATTATATGAAGGGTATCTCCGTAATGCTACAAATTTGTACTCTATTCTGTAAAGAATGGAAAGTCATTGAGAGGTTTAAAGCAAGAAAGCAACAGGATCAAAACTGAATACTAAGTAAAAATTATTGGTAGCACTGTTTAAGTTGGATTAAACCTGACCTTGGAGGCTTTAGCAGAGAGGATTGAGAATACAAGTTCGAGACCTATGGGCTTGGTAAACTGACTTACACTGAAGACTGAAAGTAAAAAAGAGAGAAAGAAATCTATACTAAACGTCAGGATTCGTTTATAGATTATGGGGCCCATGCCATTAACAAGGCAGAAAACAAAAGTGAAAGATTTAGAGGCAGTGTTCCAGGAATGAAGAGTTCAACTTTTAACGTGACAAAAGGCAAAGTCAGCAGAATAATACCTACATTCAGGTAATTATCCAAATGGTAATAAGGTTATAAATTCTTAGATGAAGCCCAGAAAATCCATCTTGGTTTGAAATACCACTGAAGAAGTCAGTAGAAAATATGACATGGTTAAAACCTCCTTATTGCTGTTCAGCTGCCAAATTGCGTCCAACTCTTTGCTACCCCATGGACAGCAGCACACCAGGCCACTCTGTTCACCACTATCTCCCTGAGCTTGCTCAAACTCATGTCCATTGAGTTAGTGATGCCATCCAACATTATCATCCTCTGTCACACCCTTCTCCTCCTGCTGTCAATTTTTCCAAGCATCAGGGTCTTTTCCAATGAGTCAGTTCTTTGCATCATGTGGCCAAAGTATTTGAGCTTCAGCTTTAGCATCAGTCCTTCCAATGTGTATATTCAGGGTTGATTTCTTTTAAGATTGAACTGGTTTGCTTTCCTTGCAGTCCAAGGGACTTTCAAGAGTCTTCTCCAGCACCACAGTTCGAAAGTGTCAATTATTCAGTGCTCAGTCTTCTTTACGGTCCAATTCTTACATCCATATTTGACTGCTGGAAAAACCGTTGCTTTGGCTATATGGGTCTTTGTCAGCAAAGCGACGTCTCTGCTTTTTAAAACAGTCTAGGTTTGACATACCTATTCTTCCAAGGAGCAAGCGTCTTTTAATTTCATGGCTGCAATCACCATCTGCAGTGATTTTGGAGCCCAAGAAAAAATGTCTGTCACTTTTTCCATTGTTTCCCCATCTATTTGCCATGGAAGTGATGGGACTGGAGGCCATGATCTTAGTTTTCTGAATGTTGAGTTTTAAGCCAGCTTTTCACTCTCTTCTTTCACTTTCATCAAGGGGCTCTCTTTCTGCCATTCAAGTGGTGTCATGTGCATATCTGAGGTTGTTGATATTTCTCCAGCAATCGTGATTCCAGCTTGTGATTCATCGAGCCCAGCATTTCGGATGATATACTCTGCAGATAAGTTAAATAAGCAGGTGACAATACACAGCCTTGATGTACTCCTTTCCCAATTTTGAACCAGTCCATTGTTCCATGTCCAGTTCTAACTGTTGCTTCTTGTCCTGAATACAGGTTTCTCAAGAGGCAGGAAGGGTGGTCTGCTATCCCCACCTCTTGAAGAATATTCCAGTTTGTTGTTATCCACACATTCAAAGGCTTTAGCTTAGAGAATGAACAAGAAGTATATATTTTTTTCTAATTCTCTAGTTATTTTTGTTATTCTCCTTATGGATAACATTTTCCAAGGGCAGAAAGATGAGTAAAAATGGAATTTGTTAGTAGTTTTCCCAACAATGTGTAGAGCAACAGATATACTATTTCTGGTGCTTTTAGTATTTTAGCCACAACTGAGTCATTGGTTTTCAAAATGAGTTAGGAGTTCTAGAACACAGGAGCAGTCCTCATCCATAGAAGACTCCTAACTAGGACTCAGCCTTAAACTGTTTCCTTGATTTTCTTGGAGGTTAGTATTGTAACTGAATCTCTACTTCCCTGCCTCAGGAAAGTTTCCTCAGATATTACTTACATGCCAATACAGGTTCATGTTCAGATTTAGAAAAGCTTAAATGTCTCATGGACTTTCCTAGTGGTTCAGAGGTAAAGAATCAGCCTGTGATGCAGGAGACACGGATTCAATCCCCGGGTTGGGAAGAACCCCCTGGAGAAGGAAATGGCAACCCACTCCAATATTATTGCCTGGTAAATCCCATGGACAGAGGAGCCTGGCAAGCTACAGTCCATGGGATTGTGGAGTTGGACATGACTTAGTTACTAAAGAACAACAATTAAATGCCTCATACTTGACCTTATATTAGGCTATTAAAACCCCTGTTTACCAACACCATACAAAGAGCATAATAGTCTGTACTTCCTTTGTTTTATGAATGAGAAACAAGGCCTGGAGAGGCTGTACCACTACAAGTGGTATACAACCACATAAATACATGCTGGCCCAGCTGGGATGAGACCTTGGATTATCCAAACTATGGTCTTTACACCTAGCGGACTCCCAATGCTCAATATTCATAATGTTGTCTTGTATAGCTAGGATGTTTGTTTAGGGAACAGAACTAATTTTTTTAAATATGAGGAAATACAATTGAATAAAACTAAAGTAAATCTAGCCAAATCTAAATTAATAAAGGCAGTTAATATGCAGAAGCACTATCTTCCTATTTATCTACCACTTTCACAAAGACAATCTATGTCTCTTAGTTACCATTCATTCACTGGTCAACATTTTGGTTTTTACTTATACACAGTACTTATACACTGATTTTTAAAATAAGCTGCTCCAGATTCTTGACCTGTGTTACAATCATGTTATCTGTGTTTATTTCCCTCCAGATGCACCTTGTTTAAACAGATATGCTTACCTTATACAGTCATCTGGAAACTGTACAAATTATAACAAATGCTCATTAGTTATTAATGGATCTTAATCGAGATCTTTGTGTACTCAGGGTGACCTTTGTCAGATGTCACTCAACTGAAGTAATTTTGCTGAAATAATTTATAAATAGTACAACATTTAATTGAACTTTCTTAGTATTTTACAAAAACAGTATGGATAGGATTGTGGGTTACAAGTCAGACCCTGTAAAACTCAAGAGAAAAACATAGGCACAACACACTTTGACATAAGTTGCAGCAACATCTTTTTTACTACACCTTTTAGAGTAACAAAAAAAATAAAAACAAACAAATGGGACCTAACTAAACTTAAAATCTTTTGCACAGCAAGTTCAGTTCAATTCAGTTGCTCAATCGTGTCTGATTCTTTGCAAATCCATGGACTGCAGCACGCCAGGCCTCCCTGTCCATCACTAACTCAGTTTACTAAAACTCATGTCCATTGAATCAGTGATGCCATCCAACTATCTCATCCTTCATCATCCCTTTATCCTCCCACCTTCAATCTTTCCCAGCATGAGGGTCTTTTCAAATGAGTCATTTCTTTGCATCAGGTGGCCAACGTATTGGAGTTTTGGCTTCAACATCAGTCCTTCCAATGAATATTCAGGACTGATTGCCTTCAGAATGGACTGGTTGGATCTCCTTGCAGTCCAAAGGATTCTCAAGAGTCTTCTCCAAACCGCAGTTCAAAGCACCAATTCTTCAGCACTCAGCTTTCTTTATAGTCAAACTTTCACATCCATACATGACCACTGGAAAAACCACAGCTTTGACTAGATGGACCTTTGTTGGCAAAGTAATGTCTCTGCTTTTGAATACGCTATCTAGGTTGGTCATAAATTTCCTTCCAAGGAGTAAGCGTCTTTTAATTTCATGGTTGCAGTCACCATCTGCAGTGATTTTGGAGCCCCCCAAAATAAAGTTTGACACTGTTTCCACTGTCTCCCACCTACTTCCCATAAAGTGATGGGACCAGATGCCATGATCTTCATTTTCTGAATGTTGAGCTTTAAGCCAACTTTTTTGCTCTCTTTCACGTTCATCAAGAGGCTAAATTTTTAGTTCCTCTTCACTTTCTGCCATAAGGGTGGTGTCACCTGCATATCTGAGGTGACTGATGTTTCTCCCGGCCAGCTTGTGTTTCTTCCAGTCCAGTGTTTCTCATGATGTACTCTGAATGATCAGGGTGACAATATACAGCCTTGATGTACTCCTTTTCCTATTTGGAACCAGTCTGTTGTTCCATGTCCAATTCTAACTGCTGCTTCCTGACCTGCATACAGATTTCTCAAGAGGCAGGTCAGGTGGCCTGGTATTCCCATCTCTTCCAAATTTTCTACAGTTTATTGTGATCCACACAGTCAAAGGCTTTGGCATAGTCAATAAAGCAGAAATAGATGTTTTCCTGGAACTCTCTTGTTTTTTTTATGATTCAGTGGATGTTGGCAATTTGATCTCTGGTTTCTCTGCCTTTCCTGAAACCAGCTTGAACATCTGGAAGTTCACAGTTCACGTATTGCTGAAGCCAGGTTTGAAGAATTTTGAGCATTACTTTACTAGTGTGTGAGATGAGTGCAATTGTGCGGTAGTTTGAGCATTCTTTGGCATTTCCCTTCTTTGGGATTGGAATGAAAACTGACCTTTTCCAGTCTTGAAGCCACTGCTGAGATTTCCAAATTTGCTGGCATATTGAGTGCAGCACTTTCAGCTCATCATCTTTCAGGATTTGAAATACCTCAACTGGAATTCCATCACCTCCACTAGCTTTGTTTGTAGTGATGCTTTTTAATTAAACAGAAATACCAGCAACAGAAAAAGGAGAAGAAAATGTATGAAAGCCAGAGACTTTCACAATTTGATGAAAACCATTAATCTACACACCTAAGAAGCTCAAGATAAATACAAAGAAATTCACACCTAAGCTCATCATAGTCAAAGCATTAAAAACTGAAAACAAAGAGGAAAATCTTGAAAGCAGCAAGAGGCGAAAGACTTACTACATACAGAGCAATAACTATGAATATCAGATTCCTCATATGAAAGGATACAGGACCACCAGAACTGGGATGACACTGTCAAAGTCCTAGGTGGAAAAACCATTAACCAATAATTCTATATCCAGCAAAACTATACTTCAAAAATGAAGGTGAAATAATTCCCAGTTAAACAAAGATAGTGGAAATTTATTGCTATCTAAACTTTCTTACAAGAAATATTAAGAATCTTTCAGACTGTGAAGAAATGGCACCAGCTGGTAACTTAAATCCACATTAAGAAATAAAATGCTCTAGAAAAGTTAAATACCTACATAAAGATAACTTTATAAGTTTTATGTGAATGTTCCTATCAGCAATATCATCATCATCATCATCATAAAAGGTCAACTATGGAAACAACCGAGGTATCTCATCAACTGGTGAATAACTAAGGAGAAAATGGTATATTTATATAATGGAATACTATTCAGCACTAAAAAGGAATGAAGTACTGCGAAGGCCCAGAGCTAATTTATAAAAGCCAGTAACTGAGCTCCAACTGTGAAAACAAAACTGACGACTGAAGCTTGGAGTCAAAACATATGGAAAAAATCTCTAAGAAATGATAGAAGCGCTGTGCTGTGCTGTGTTTAGTCCTGTTGGCCTCTTTGCTATCCCATGGATTGTAGCCTGCCAGGCTCCTCTGTCCACGGGGATTCTCCAGGCAAGAATATTGGAGTTGGTTGCTATGACCCTCTCCAGGGAATCTTGCCAGCCCAGGGATCAAACCCAGGTCTCCTGCATTGCAGGTGGATTCTTTACTGGCTGAACCACCAGGGAAGCTGGACAGAACCACTGGGTAGCTATAAATCCTTCTGAGCTCTGAGGGTAATCTGGCATGTGGCAGAAACAACTAGACTACACCCTGGCCAACCCACACAGGAGATGGGTAAATGGGGCATTTTGAGCAATAAATCCAATGCAACTTAAGATTCAGGGAGAAGCACAAAGCTATGAGTTTGGCAGTCCTTGACCAATCTGCAGCTCAAAGACTGCTTTTTAATACATAGCCTTAAAAGATAACTCATTTTGATTATTCAACAAACAGGTAATGAGGACCTGCTTACTCTCAGGCATGATGTTAGCTGACACAGATATGAAATAAACAAAACTTACTTGATGATCTTGAGATTAAGAAAAAAAGAAACAAGACTGTGGGCTGTAAATTTCTTTGTTTAAAATAAGCAACTTAGGCATTAAAATTTCATAACTGCATTCATCTGTTACATGACACCTATATTCAAAAACTGCTTATTGCCTAACTCTTGGTAGAAAAGGCCTACAATCTGTACCTACAGCATGCATAATTCTTTCATAAATTCTGCTTAAGATGGTGCCATTTTTTCTTCTTTCCTCTTCCTAATTACAATAATATATATGGTCAATGACTACATACCAGTTAGACTGCTAAAAAAATACATTAACAATACCAAGTGCTGGAGAGGATGTGGAACAATTGGAACTCTCATATATTACCGGTGGGAATGAAAAATAATATAGCCACTCTGGAAAAACAGTACAACCACTTTGGCAGTTTTTTATACTATCAAACATATTAATATATGATTTAGCAGTCACACACCTAAGTATTTACCAAGGTGGACTGAAAACATGTTCAACCAAAAACCTGTTAATGGTCAGCTATAGGAGCTATACTGATAACTCCC
>SJYW01000409.1:0-12623 GCA_006410735.1 Raphicerus campestris | reverse complement strand
CAGTAGTAGATATAATGGTCATCTGAGTTAAATTCACCCATTCCAGTCCATTTTAGTTCACTGATTCCTAGAGTGTTGATGTTCACTCTTGCCATCTCCTGTATGACCACTTCCAATTTGCCTTGATTCATGGATCTAACATTCCAGGTTCCTATGTAATATTGCTCTTTATAGCATTGGACCTTGCTTCTATCATCAGTCACTTCCACAGCTGGGTATTATTTTTGCTTTGGCTCCATCCCTTCATCCTTTCTGGAGTTATTTCTCCTCTGATCTCCAGTAGCATGTTGGGCACCTACTGACCTGGGGAGTTCCTCTTTCAGTATCCTATCATTTTACCTTTTCATACTGTTCACGGGGTTCACAAGGCAAGAAAACTGAGTTATATATAGTAGGGTGTATATGTTCATCTTAGGCTCCTAATACCCCCTCCATTTCCCCATTGGTAACCTTAAGTTTGTTTTCTATGTCAGTGGGTCTTTTTNGTTCACGGGGTTCACAAGGCAAGAAAACTGAGTTATATATAGTAGGGTGTATATGTTCATCTTAGGCTCCTAATACCCCCTCCATTTCCCCATTGGTAACCTTAAGTTTGTTTTCTATGTCAGTGGGTCTTTTTCTGTTTTGTAGATAATTTCATTTGTATCTTTCTTAGATTTCACTGTAAGCGATATCATACAACGTTTGTCTTTTACTTAGCTTGGTGCGATAATCTCTAGGCAGTGGTCCCAAGATGGCAGAGGAATAGCAAGGGAGTACCACTTTCTCCCCCACAAATACATCAGAAGATTATCTACAGGTGGAGCAACTTCCACAAAACAACTTTTGAATGCTGGTGGAGGAGCGCAGATATCCAGAAAGGCAACCCAATCTATTCAAAATGAGGTAGGACAAAAGATAAAGATGAAAAGAGAGACAAAGAATTCAGTGAAGGAGATCCCTCCTGGGGAGGGAGTAGTGAAGAAGGAGAAGTTTCCTCACAATAGGAAACCCTCTCACAGGTTGGGGCAATGGGGAGTTTTGGAATCTCAGAGGGCAGCATAAACAGAAAAAAAAAAAAAAATCACCACAGAATTCGCGCCAAATGGCCATTACCAGTGGAGAAGCAGCTGACATGCTCGCATCCGCCAGCAGAGAGCGCGTGCTGGGTGCGGAGGCGTGGGCGTCGTCGTTGGTCCTTAGGGTAAGGACCGGAGTTGAATGCCCGGGGGACACTCTGAGGGCAGGAACGTGACATAGTAACAAACTGTGCGAACGCCAGAGAGACAAAGTTTATCTCTAGATCCATCCATTTTTGCTGCAAATGGCAGACTTTCGTTATTTTCTATGGCTGAGTAATACTCTGTTGTATATTTGAATCACATATTTTTTATCCACTCATCTGCTGAGGGACATTCATTTGCTTCCGTGTTTTGACTATTGTAAATAGTGCTGCTGTGAACATTGGAGTGCCTGTATCTTTTTGAATTATAATTTTCTCCAGATGTATGCCCAGGGGTGGGATTGTAGGATCATTTGGTAACTCTATTTTTAGTTTTTTTGAGGAACCTGCATACTGTTCTCCCTAGTGGCTGTACCAATTTACAGCCCCACTAACAGTATAGGAGAGTTCTTTTTTCCCCACACCCTCAAGGAGAGTTATTTTAAAACCCAGTGGATGAGAGGCACGAGCATGGTCACTTGTGTGCTATCTGAGCTGAGATGAACAAGGCTGGACTTGGCAGGTCATATTATTCATGTGATTACAGTCACCCGAGTCAGAATATGTGGTCTCTTTTCACTCAATGCCGGGGTCTTTGGCAGACACCCTAAGTTCAAGTTTCTCAGGATTGGGAACACGTGTACACCCATGGCGGATTCATGTTGATGTATGGCAAAACCAATACAATATTGTAAAGTAAAAAATAATAATAATTAAAAATATAAGTAAAAAAAAAAGTTTCTATAGCCTTTGAAAGGAACATATATTTATGAGGAAACGTTCTATTGAAAGCTCAAATTGGTTTAAGTCCAAAAAAAGTGGAAGGGAGGTTTCTGGACTCACCAGCAAAGTCCATTATGTCAGCTAGTTTTTATGCAAGACTGGATTCAAGGTCTTAGATAACACTGTCAGATCTTTCTCCTTCTCTTTCTTCCTTCCTTCTTCTTCATTCCTTGCCCCCAACCTCGGGCCCACACCACCCCCTTCTGCCCCCGGATTCTTTCAGTTTTAGACAGTCTCTTTCCTATTGGCTATGAAGTAGATATGTGTAGCTTCAGAATCACTCAGTCCATAGTATCTAAGATCTTGGAAAGAAGGAAAGAATATCCCTTTTCCAGCATCCATGGGGGCTCTGATGGGTCACCAGCCCACTTTTGGAACAATCACTGTGTTTGGTGAGATAAGGTGTACTGACTGAAGAGCAGAGGTTTATAAAGGCAGGGCCCCAGTTTTCACAAGTCTGGGAGTTGGCGAGAGGTCACCCTCAAGAGTATGGGGCAAGGAACTTGCCAATATGGGGCTGAAATCTGCCTTTGTTTCCTCTAAGCAGGCATTACCCAAAGTGTGATCTATGAGCCACCAGGGAGCCTAAAGATTTCTGAGATCCAACTGAGACACACTGAATCAGGAATCCCATTTTGAAAGTCTTTCATGTGCTTTTGTGTGTGCTCAATTTTGAAAATCATTTTCCATTTGGCGAGTCCCTTACACATTCTCTAGATCAACTTTCTTCCTTCAGTCATTTTGTGATATGCGGTCAGAGCCTGGGGAAGGCATCACTCATACATCCTTGGGTCCCTGATGATCGAGTCAGCAAAGCCCCAGGAGCCCCTCGTGCAGAAGCCATCTTCCATCCGAGAAGCACCCCTTATTAAATATTTTATCCTTTCATCTTGGTGGCTGAGAAAGAGCAGGGTGTTTTAGTATTCTTGTCTGGTAACAGATATTACTTAGAAATCCATTTTATAATCATTTAAACTGGTTTGCTTTGGTTCTATTTACATAATTCCGTGAGACGCATGGAAAGAGAGGCAGTGTATTATTTTTCTGCAGCCAAAGACAGGGAAAAAGCACTTTCTAAGGTAATTACCACTTCAGTGCTCCCCACACAGTTAGAGGGCACTGTGAAGAAGTATGCCTTCTGGGTCCAGGGTCACCGAAGTGTGGAAAGAATGTACTTTCTCCCTGGGAAGGGGAAGCAGCACACTTAGTATGAAGCCTCTTTTACTTATCGGTGTAATCTGCATAAGCTTAAGGAGCTGTGGCTTCCAGAGCGTGGGGTTGGGGGTGGGGGGATCTCGGCTCAGAACAAACAAGGCACTTTCAAGACCTTTGAGGTGTAGTGCACTGGGGGAGGAGGACACTTGACCTCCTGCCTGCAGGACTGGAAATGCAAGTCACTCCTGCAGAGGATTACATCAGAGTTTAACCTTTCAGTGGATGCCAACGGGGACTGTTTTTTAAGATTAATTTTTATTGGAGTATAGCTGCTTTATAATGTTGTATTAGCTTCTACTGTGCAGCAAAGTGAATCAGCTATATGTATCCATATGTGGGTGCGTGCATGCGTGTTAAGTCACTTCAGTCATGTTCGACTCTTTGCAACCCTATGGACTGTAGCCCAGCAGGCTCCTCTGTCCACGGGATTCTCCAAGCAAGAGACCTGACCCAGGGATCTTCCTGACCCAGGGATCAAACCATGTCTCTTATGTCTCCTACATTAGCTGGTAGATTCTTTACCACTAGCGCCACCTGGCAAGCCCCATATGTATACATGTATACCCTCTTTTTGGGATTGCCTTCCCATTTAGGTCACACGTTGAGTAGAGTTGCATGTGCTATTCAGTAGTTCCTCATTATCTATTTGTTGTTACTGATTATAGTTATCTATTTTATCCATAGTGTCAGCAGTGTATATATGTCAATTCTGATCTCTCATTTCTTTCCATCCCACCCCTCTTTCCCCCTTGGTATCTATACCTTTGTTGTTCTCTCTGTGTCTATAGATGATCTTATTTGCAAAGCAATAGAATCAATGGTGAAGGCAATGGCATCCCACTCCAGTACTCTTGCCTGGAAAATCCCATGGATGGAGGAGCCTGGTGGGCTGCAGTCCATGGGGTCGGTAAGAGTCGGGACATGACTGAGCGACCTCACTTTCACTTTTCACTTTAATGGATTGGAGAAGGAAATGGCAACCCACTCCAGTGTTCTTGCCTAGAGAATCCCAGGGACAGAGGAGCCTGGTAGGCTACTGTCTATGGGATTGCAAGAGTTGGACATGACTGAAGTGACTTAGCAGCAGCAGCAGCAGAGTCAATGGAGACTTTTTAATGGGAAAGAAACCCCACTTTCTCAGACATTAGTTGTGTTTGAGAAGCTTGTGTTTAAGTCACATGAAGGCTTACAGATAAGGAAGGATCCCTGAGATTTCTCAAGGAGTGATCCGTGGAGGAATATCCTGACTGACTCTGTCTTCCATCCCCTAGGACTGTGTTTTTTGGATTCATTCAGGCTTTAGATCTCCCCCAACTCCACCTCTAGCCTTTTCTGTTGTCCCATGAGGCAGATTTTGACATTTTTCTGGTGGCTTCAGTTGCTGATAGTCTAACTCTAGTCTTCATAAAACCCAACTGGGGTATCCTGTTCATATCCCATTAGCATCTTGAACAATGCATGCATTGTATACCTGGTACCCTTTGTTATGCCCCTACTGTATACCTGAGAGCTATCAGACACCAGTGATCCAAGGATGAATGAGATCTTTACCCTCACTTTACCCTCATGGAGCTCCAGGAATAGGCTTATTTCAGTTTTGTGGTCTTGAAACTAGTGACTTGGAGGGATTCTGGGGTGTTATGGAGCTAAAGCAGAGTTTGTAATCTGAAGCCTATGGACCTTCAAGGGATCTATGGCTAGAACTCAGGTACACATAGAGAAGGGGCTTCCCTGGTGGCTCAGTGGTAAAGAACACGCCTGTAATGCAGGCAACATGGGTTCAATCCCAGGGTAGGGGAGATCCCCTGGAGAAGGAAATGGCAACCCATTCTAGTATTCTTGCCTGGGAAATCCCATGGACAGAGGAACCTCACATCATAGTCAGTTGGGTCACAAAAGAATTAGAAATGACTTAAGCAACTAAACAATAACACATAGGGATGGGGAAAATGACATCTTTATGTTCTTATGACCTTTCTTGATGACCTTGTTTTTCTCTATGGTTGCATTCCATTTCCAAACAAAGATTCGCAATTCCAACTATAGATCAGCTCTGTGTCCACCCTAGGGCTATCTTACGTTAACTATGGGGCTAATTGTCAGGATACATGATTATCAAAATGCCATCGCACCTCACCACCCTCTTCTCACTGCAAGTGCTACCATACTAGCTTCTTACTGTCCCCTTCCTCCTATCTTCTAATGCGATCAATAATTTCAATTTCTTCTTCTTGGTTTATTTTTGCTCATACTCTGAGGTCAGCGTTGCCTATGAAATATTGAATAAAATTTTATCTCACAAGACCTTTGGCTTAGTATCAACTCACTCTTGTTCCCAGGGCTGTTCTCCTTGTTCTTTAAATCCATGTGCAAGTTGCTCCAGCCATGTCTGACTCTGTGACTCCGTGGACTATACAGTCCATGGAGTTTTCCAGGCCACAGTGCTGAAGTGGGTAGCTGTTCCCTTCTCCAGGGGATTTTCCCAACCCAGGGATCGAACCCAGTTCTCCTGCATTGCAGGCAGATTCTTTACCAGCCAAGCCACCAGGGAAGCACNTTGGTCCTTAGGGTAAGGACCGGAGTTGAATGCCCCGGGGACACTCTGAGGGCAGGAACGTGACATAGTAACAAACTGTGCGAACGCCAGAGAGACAAAGTTTATCTCTAGATCCATCCATTTTTGCTGCAAATGGCAGACTTTCATTATTTTCTATGGCTGAGTAATACTCTGTTGTATATTTGAATCACATATTTTTTATCCACTCATCTGCTGAGGGACATTCATTTGCTTCCGTGTTTTGACTATTGTAAATAGTGCTGCTGTGAACATTGGAGTGCCTGTATCTTTTTGAATTATAATTTTCTCCAGATGTATGCCCAGGGGTGGGATTGTAGGATCATTTGGTAACTCTATTTTTAGTTTTTTTGAGGAACCTGCATACTGTTCTCCATAGTGGCTGTACCAATTTACAGCCCCACTAACAGTATAGGAGAGTTCTTTTTTCCCCACACCCTCAAGGAGAGTTATTTTAAAACCCAGTGGATGAGAGGCACGAGCATGGTCACTTGTGTGCTATCTGAGCTGAGATGAACAAGGCTGGACTTGGCAGGTCATATTATTCATGTGATTACAGTCACCCGAGTCAGAATATGTGGTCTCTTTTCACTCAATGCCGGGGTCTTTGGCAGACACCCTAAGTTCAAGTTTCTCAGGATTGGGAACACATGTACACCCATGGCGGATTCATGTTGATGTATGGCAAAACCAATACAATATTGTAAAGTAAAAAATAATAATAATTAAAAATATAAGTAAAAAAAAAAGTTTCTATAGCCTTTGAAAGGAACATATATTTATGAGGAAACGTTCTATTGAAAGCTCAAATTGGTTTAAGTCCAAAAAAAGTGGAAGGGAGGTTTCTGGACTCACCAGCAAAGTCCATTATGTCAGCTAGTTTTTATGCAAGACTGGATTCAAGGTCTTAGATAACACTGTCAGATCTTTCTCCTTCTCTTTCTTCCTTCCTTCTTCTTCATTCCTTGCCCCCAACCTCGGGCCCACACCACCCCCTTCTGCCCCCGGATTCTTTCAGTTTTAGACAGTCTCTTTCCTATTGGCTATGAAGTAGATATGTGTAGCTTCAGAATCACTCAGTCCATAGTATCTAAGATCTTGGAAAGAAGGAAAGAATATCCCTTTTCCAGCATCCATGGGGGCTCTGATGGGTCACCAGCCCACTTTTGGAACAATCACTGTGTTTGGTGAGATAAGGTGTACTGACTGAAGAGCAGAGGTTTATAAAGGCAGGGCCCCAGTTTTCACAAGTCTGGGAGTTGGCGAGAGGTCACCCTCAAGAGTATGGGGCAAGGAACTTGCCAATATGGGGCTGAAATCTGCCTTTGTTTCCTCTAAGCAGGCATTACCCAAAGTGTGATCTATGAGCCACCAGGGAGCCTAAAGATTTCTGAGATCCAACTGAGACACACTGAATCAGGAATCCCATTTTGAAAGTCTTTCATGTGCTTTTGTGTGTGCTCAATTTTGAAAATCATTTTCCATTTGGCGAGTCCCTTACACATTCTCTAGATCAACTTTCTTCCTTCAGTCATTTTGTGATATGCGGTCAGAGCCTGGGGAAGGCATCACTCATACATCCTTGGGTCCCTGATGATCGAGTCAGCAAAGCCCCAGGAGCCCCTCGTGCAGAAGCCATCTTCCATCCGAGAAGCACCCCTTACTAAATATTTTATCCTTTCATCTTGGTGGCTGAGAAAGAGCAGGGTGTTTTAGTATTCTTGTCTGGTAACAGATATTACTTAGAAATCCATTTTATAATCATTTAAACTGGTTTGCTTTGGTTCTATTTACATAATTCCGTGAGACGCATGGAAAGAGAGGCAGTGTATTATTTTTCTGCAGCCAAAGACAGGGAAAAAGCACTTTCTAAGGTAATTACCACTTCAGTGCTCCCCACACAGTTAGAGGGCACTGTGAAGAAGTATGCCTTCTGGGTCCAGGGCCACCGAAGTGTGGAAAGAATGTACTTTCTCCCTGGGAAGGGGAAGCAGCACACTTAGTATGAAGCCTCTTTTACTTATCGGTGTAATCTGCATAAGCTTAAGGAGCTGTGGCTTCCAGAGCGTGGGGTTGGGGGTGGGGGGATCTCGGCTCAGAACAAACAAGGCACTTTCAAGACCTTTGAGGTGTAGTGCACTGGGGGAGGAGGACACTTGACCTCCTGCCTGCAGGACTGGAAATGCAAGTCACTCCTGCAGAGGATTACATCAGAGTTTAACCTTTCAGTGGATGCCAACGGGGACTGTTTTTTAAGATTAATTTTTATTGGAGTATAGCTGCTTTATAATGTTGTATTAGCTTCTACTGTGCAGCAAAGTGAATCAGCTATATGTATCCATATGTGGGTGCGTGCATGCGTGTTAAGTCACTTCAGTCATGTTCGACTCTTTGCAACCCTATGGACTGTAGCCCAGCAGGCTCCTCTGTCCACGGGATTCTCCAAGCAAGAGACCTGACCCAGGAATCTTCCTGACCCAGGGATCAAACCATGTCTCTTATGTCTCCTACATTAGCTGGTAGATTCTTTACCACTAGCGCCACCTGGCAAGCCCCATATGTATACATGTATACCCTCTTTTTGGGATTGCCTTCCCATTTAGGTCACACGTTGAGTAGAGTTGCATGTGCTATTCAGTAGTTCCTCATTATCTATTTGTTGTTACTGATTATAGTTATCTATTTTATCCATAGTGTCAGCAGTGTATATATGTCAATTCTGATCTCTCATTTCTTTCCATCCCACCCCTCTTTCCCCCTTGGTATCTATACCTTTGTTGTTCTCTCTGTGTCTATAGATGATCTTATTTGCAAAGCAATAGAATCAATGGTGAAAGCAATGGCATCCCACTCCAGTACTCTTGCTTGGAAAATCCCATGGATGGAGGAGCCTGGTGGGCTGCAGTCCATGGGGTCGGTAAGAGTCGGACACGACTGAGCGACCTCACTTTCACTTTTCACTTTAATGGATTGGAGAAGGAAATGGCAACCCACTCCAGTGTTCTTGCCTAGAGAATCCCAGGGACGGAGGATCCTGGTAGGCTACCGTCTATGGGGTTGCAAGAGTTGGACATGACTGAAGTGACTTAGCAGCAGCAGCAGCAGAGTCAATGTAGACTTTTTAATAGGAAAGAAACCCCACTTTCTCAGACATTAGTTGTGTTTGAGAAGCTTGTGTTTAAGTCACATGAAGGCTTACAGATAAGGAAGGATCCCTGAGATTTCTCAAGGAGTGATCCGTGGAGGAATATCCTGACTGACTCTGTCTTCCATCCCCTAGGACTGTGTTTTTTGGATTCATTCAGGCTTTAGATCTCCCCCAACTCCACCTCTAGCCTTTTCTGTTGTCCCATGAGGCAGATTTTGACATTTTTCTGGTGGCTTCAGTTGCTGATAGTCTAACTCTAGTCTTCGTAAAACCCAACTGGGGTATCCTGTTCATATCCCATTAGCATCTTGAACAATGCATGCATTGTATACCTGGCACCCTTTGTTATGCCCCTACTGTATACCTGAGAGCTATCAGATACCAGTGATCCAAGGATGAATGAGATCTTTACCCTCACTTTACCCTCATGGAGCTCCAGGAATAGGCTTATTTCAGTTTTGTGGTCTTGAAACTAGTGACTTGGAGGGATTCTGGGGTGTTATGGAGCTAAAGCAGAGTTTGTAATCTGAAGCCTATGGACCTTCAAGGGATCTATGGCTAGAACTCAGGTACACATAGAGAAGGGGCTTCCCTGGTGGCTCAGTGGTAAAGAACACGCCTGTAATGCAGGCAACATGGGTTCAATCCCAGGGTAGGGGAGATCCCCTGGAGAAGGAAATGGCAACCCATTCTAGTATTCTTGCCTGGGAAATCCCATGGACAGAGGAACCTCACATCATAGTCAGTTGGGTCACAAAAGAATTAGAAATGACTTAAGCAACTAAACAATAACACATAGGGATGGGGAAAATGACATCTTTATGTTCTTATGACCTTTCTTGATGACCTTGTTTTTCTCTATGGTTGCATTCCATTTCCAAACAAAGATTCGCAATTCCAACTATAGATCAGCTCTGTGTCCACCCTAGGGCTATCTTACGTTAACTATGGGGCTAATTGTCAGGATACATGATTATCAAAATGCCATCGCACCTCACCACCCTCTTCTCACTGCAAGTGCTACCATACTAGCTTCTTACTGTCCCCTTCCTCCTATCTTCTAATGCGATCAATAATTTCAATTTCTTCTTCTTGGTTTATTTTTGCTCATACTCTGAGGTCAGCGTTGCCTATGAAATATTGAATAAAATTTTATCTCACAAGACCTTTGGCTTAGTATCAACTCACTCTTGTTCCCAGGGCTGTTCTCCTTGTTCTTTAAATCCATGTGCAAGTTGCTCCAGCCATGTCTGACTCTGTGACTCCGTGGACTATACAGTCCATGGAGTTTTCCAGGCCACAGTGCTGAAGTGGGTAGCTGTTCCCTTCTCCAGGGGATTTTCCCAACCCAGGGATCGAACCCAGTTCTCCTGCATTGCAGGCAGATTCTTTACCAGCCAAGCCACCAGGGAAGCACATGCCTACCACAATTTGAAGCACAGGCCTCAAAGGACCCTTCTAGACCTGATCCAGCTTGTGTGCCTGAATTACAGAACCTGTCTCTCCATCTTTATGCTGTCTCCACAAACCAACTTCTATGTAGAGTCAGTTGATCCAAATCCTGGCTCTGAATCTTCCTAGGTGTGTAGCACTAGGCCAGTTGTAACTTAACTTCTCAGAGTTTCACTTTCCTAATCTATACTCATAGTACATACCACCTGAGTTCTGTGGATTAAATGAGATAGTGCCTAGTCAGTCTTCATGATGTATTAGTTATAACCATTGTGTTTTTCTTTATAATTGTGAATAAGAAAGATTGCCTGACATATCAGTAAACAAAGGATGTTGCCACCATCAAGCCATCCATCACATTACAGCGGCCCCAATAGTGAGCCCTGATGGAACTCAGAATAGAAACAGGATGCCCACCACCAAGCCATCAGCCCTACAATTACCCCCAGCAATGCATCCCAGGGAGAATCAGGATGAGAAAACACAGGAGTCTAGCCCCAGAAAGCTAAGATACATACCAAAGGAATGATTTCTGTGAGCTCAGACTCTTGTATCTTTCCATACATAGAAAAGCACTATATTCCTTAACTTGAGATACCTGCTTTTCTTTAGTTAATAGTAATATTTTGATGTTCCTACTACCTGGTCTTTGTTGCAAAAGCTTCTGTATATCCTGGCTCCTCCCTTACCTCTTTGGAAGCAGTTTCTTCCAAACCCAGAGTTAAGTACAAACTCTTAACTTTCTTCCTGGAGTTAAGTACAAAGTTTTGTCCAACAAATAAAGCATTACTCTCAAGTGTTAGGCTGTGCTGGCTTTTTTTTTTTTGCATTAACATAATCATTATTAGGGCTTCCCACGTGGTGCAGTGGTAAAGAATCTGCCTGCCAATGGAGGAGACACAAAAGATGTGGGTTCTGTCTCTGGGTTGGGAAAATCCCCTGGAGAAGGAGATGGCAGCCCACTCCAGTATTCTTGCCTGGAGATCTCTTGGACAGAGGAGCCTGGCAGACTACACCCTGCCGTGGGGTCACAAAAAGTCAGACATGACTGAGTAACTAACACACACACACATGCAATCATTATTATTGGTTTTACATATCATATAGTTAATGATCTGAGAATACTGGGCAAAAGTATTAGAATATTAGTAACAGAAAATAATAAAATATTATTAGAGCATTAGTAACTCAGTATTAGTAACTAATGTTAGAATATTAGCAACTCAGAAAAATAATAGAGCATTAGTACTTCTGCTTTAGGGGCAGCCCACAGACTCTTACCTCTTTTGCTTCCATTCGCTTGGATTCACCATTCTTCACTGCTAGGTGGTCAGTGTCTTACAAACTGTTGTTTTATACATTATGTATGTTTTTAATTGTTTTTGGTAGGAGAATAAATGTGGCCCCTGGTATTCCATTTTGGCCAGAAGTTGAGGTCTATGCAGGGTTTTTTGTTTTTTTTTTCACTTTGATGTTAAAAAAAGACTCTCAAAAGGTCATTACATTTCAGTTCTCATGGATGAACGTATTTCTATTTTAATGGCTACTTAATGTACCAAAACTATAATAATGTGCATATTACTATTACTGGGTGAACTCTAACTGTGCATCAGATNAGTGAAAAAAAAGACTCTCAAAAGGTCATTGCATTTCAGTTCTCATGGATGAACGTATTTCTATTTTAATGGCTACTTAATGTACCAAAACTATAATAATGTGCATATTACTATTACTGGGTGAACTCTAACTGTGCATCAGATACTGTGCAGAACACTACATATGAGGACCTATTTGTAGAATTGGACAAGAATCCAGCCTGGACTTAGGGTTGTGGCTGTCAGACATCCAAGGATGTCGACTGTTGCTAAGAGACAGGAGCCAACTCATATTTGAAATCTCCATGACTAGGTTAAGTATTGGGCTTCCCAAATGGCTCAGTGGTAAAGAATGAGCCTGCCAGTGCAGAAGCCGCAGGAGATGCAGGTTTGATTCCTGGGTTGGGAAGATCCTTTGGAGGAGGAAATTTGTCTTTTTAAAAACTTAGTTTATGCTCTCCTTTGACTTTAAAAAGTCTTTAATTTTATTTAGTCAAAACAGTAAATCTTTCTTTATGGGCTTTGCCTAAAAAGTCATTCTGGATTCTGAGATTGCAAACATAGTTTCCTGCATTTTCAGGTAGTATCTCAATAGCTTTACTTTTCACACTGTATTTTTTCTTTCTGGGATCTATATTTATATGTAGTGTGTGT
>SJYW01000407.1:0-12273 GCA_006410735.1 Raphicerus campestris | reverse complement strand
CCACTCTTCTAAAAGATTCAAACTTCTCCATTCAGCTGAGAAAATTGCTTATATATTAGGTAGTGATCTCCTAATCACCCCCTTGCTTTTTATACTTCAGTACATTCAAACTAAGATGTATAATATATGCAAGGAAAAAATATATAGGGTGAGACAAAGTGAAAGAGAGATAGGCAGAGAGAGAGAGAGAAAGAAATAGGGAAAGAAAGAGAGAAGAGAAAGAGAGCAACCAAACTGAACCAAATAACTTCTTTGGTTATGGTCTTAAAATAAAATAACTGTAATGTGAGAATGTGGTAAAAATATCAAACTCAAAGTTTTATTGTATTTATAAATTGATTCAGAGGACTTGAAAATTATTTAATAACCACTGTATTTTTAAATTGTTCATTAAAATGTGAAATGTCCTAGAATATTAGTAATAATGAAGCAGATTACAAAAGATACCACTAAGACCTGCACTGAAATTGCTAAGATCAATCAGTTTTGTTTAATGAAGAAAATATTTCAGTTAAAGGGGAGGCTTCATTATGAACGCTCATAGCTCTCCACTTTAAACACAGATGTGAATTGTAAGATGTTTTGACAATTAAAAAGTATTGTGACATGTAACAACTAAGAAAAGTCATTTATTTATCTGATATGGAGAAAGAAAATTCCTCAAGTTGTTTTCATTCTTTCATGCCAATGAGGGTGTTCATAGACTTGTTCTTGGGAGACAGAGGAAAGAAGAGGAAAAGACAAGAAAAGAAAATATTTTTAAATGTGAGTGAATCAAAACAAAAATCTGACAATATATTTGCTTCCACCCAGAATGTCACAAATATGAAAAGCAAAGTTGAGGCCCAGTTAAGAATTTGGCCCAAGATGCAATGTTATCTAACACTTGCAGACAATGTGTAAGCTATATATTTTAGCTATACAGCTGTGAAGACACCTGCCAGTGCCTTCCCTCCTCAGATTTCTTGCCTCTGCATTATTGAAAGGTCCTGATTTCCCTGAAGGTATTTCTCCCTATAGGTTTAGGATACAGTAACTGCAAATGTATTATTTGGATTTCATGTGCCTTCATTTTAATACTTCTTTTTTGGAGTCTCCTGTATTCCAGGCAGATTCTTTACTGTCTGAGCCACTAGGGAAACCCTTTTCTTTGTTAGTGGAATAAATTACTGAATATATAGATATTTGNGTAACTGCAAGTGTATTATTTGGATTTCATGTGCCTTCATTTTAATACTTCTTTTTTGGAGTCTCCTGTATTCCAGGCAGATTCTTTACTGTCTGAGCCACTAGGGAAACCCTTTTCTTTGTTAGTGGAATAAATTACTGAATATATAGATATTTGAAACACAAAGCTACTTATAATTACTCCTAATTATCTATGTAGTTCATCTACCCCTTCGTTTCCAATTATTAGATGATCAGAATACAATCTGCTTTTAAACTGAGAGGACCTGTTTTATACCCTTCATCAATGTGGCTTTCCTTCAGAGCAAGGGAATAGTCTCTGGAGTTACCTGGAAAAAGATACTACACGCAGATGAAAAAGAAAAAGGAAAAGAAAGCTGGAGTAGTAATACTTTTAATAGAGAAATTAAACTTTAAAACAAAGACTGTAACAAGAGACAAAGAAGGACTTTGCATAATAATAAAGGGATTGATCCAACAAGAAAAATAAATAACAATTATAAATATAAATGCGCCCAAAATAGAAGCACCTAACACATAAAGCCGGAGAAGGCAATGGCACCCCACTCCAGCACTCTTCTCTGGAAAATCCCATGGAAAGAGGAGCCTGATGGGCTGCACTCCATGGGGTTGCGAAGAGTCAGACACGTCTGAGTGACTTCACTTTCACTTTTCACTTTCCTGCATTGGAGAAGGAAATGGCAACCCACTCCAGTGTTCTTGCTAGGAGAATCCCAGGGTCGGGGGAGCCTCATGGGCTGCCGTCTATGGGGTCACACAGATTTGGACACGACTGAAGCGACTTAGCAGCAGCAGCAGCAATATATAAAGCAAATATTAATAAAGCTAAATAAATTGACAGTAACACAATAATAGTTAGAAGCTTTAACACCCCACTTACATAGATATATATATCATATATNCTTTCACTTTTCACTTTCCTGCATTGGAGAAGGAAATGGCAACCCACTCCAGTGTTCTTGCCTGGAGAATCCCAGGGTTGGAGGAGCCTCATGGGCTGCCGTCTATGGGGTCGCACAGATTGGACACGACTGAAGTGACTTAGCAGTAGCAGCAGCAGCAGCAATACATAAAGCAAATATTAATAAAGCTAAATAAATTGACAGTAACAAATAATAGTAAGAAGATTTAACACCCCACTTACATATGATATATATATCATATATTTTTTTCTAAATCTAAAACATTTCACCCCAAAGCAGCAGAATACATGTTCTTTTTAAGTGCCCATGGGGTATTCCCCAGAATAGATCACATGCTAAACCCCAAAATACTCTAAGTAAATTTAAGAAGATTGAAATCATATCCAAGAATCTTTTTTGATCAGTGTATGAGACTAGAAATCAACTATAAGGAAAAAATGTAAAAATACAAACATGTGGATGCTAAACATTTTGCTACCAAACAACCAATGAGTCATTGAAGAAATGAAAGAGAAATCAAAATATACCTGGAGAAAAATGAAAATGGAAACAATGATCCAAAAATCTATGAAACACAGCAAAAAATCTAGGTGAGAAGTTTATAGCGATACAAATCTACCTTAGGAAATAAGAAAAATTGAAGAGATGGTCTTTTCCCGTATTGTATATTCCTGCTTCCTTTGTCATAGATTAATTGACAGTATGAGTGACTGTTCATTTCTGGGCTTTCTATTCTGTCCCATGGGTACGCTGGTTTTGCTAACTTTGTAGTATAGTTTGAAATCAGGGAGTTTTATTCTTCCAGGTTCGTTCTTTCTCTAGATTATTTCGGCTATTTGAAGCCTTTCGGAAGCTCATACAAATTTTATAATTATTTGTTTTATTTCTATGAAAAGTGGCCATTGGAACTAGGAAAACTGGACAGCTACATGTAAAAGAATCAAACTGAACTACTTTCTCATTCCACATGCAATAATAAACGTGAAATGAATTACAGTTACATGCAAGACCTGAAATCACAAAACCCTAGAAGAAAATACAGACAGCACACAGTCTAACACTGGCCTTAGTAGTAGTGTTAAATATGTCTCCTTAGGCACAGAAGGCAAAAACAAAAATAAATGAAACTACATCAAACTAAAAAATTTTGCACAGCAAAAGAAGCTGTCAACAAAGTAAAAAGTTCCTCTATTGAATGAGAGAAGATATTTGTGAAGGGTATATCTGACATAGGGTTAACTTCCAAAATACACAAAGTCATGGAACTCAATATAAAAAAAGAAGATGTACAGATGATCAATAGAACACATGAAAAGATGCTCAGTATCACTGATCATCCAGAAAACGCAAATCAAAACCGCAGCGAGGTATTATCTCACAGCTGTCAGAGTAGCTATTATAAAAAAAGACAACAAATAGCAAACATTGGTAAGGATGTGGAAAAAAGAGAACACTTGTGAATTGCTGATGGGAATGTAAAACGGTGCAGTCACTGTGGGAAAACAGTATGGAGTTTCCTCAAAATTTTTTACTAGAACTACCTTATGATCCAGGGCTTCTCAGGTGACTCCAGTGGTAAAGAATCCACCTGCCAGTGCAGGAGATACAAGAGATGCAGGTTAGATTTTAGGTCAGGAAGATCCCTTGGAGTAGGAAATGGCAAGACGCTCCAGTATTCTTGCCAGGAGAATTCCACTGACAGGGAAGCCTGGTGAGCTCCAGCCCGGTGGCTCACAAAGAGTTGGACATGACTGAGCACACACACACACATACACACACACACACACACACACACACCATATGATCCAGCAACTTCACTTTAGGGTATTTTTCCAAAGAAAACAAAATCACTAATTGGAAAAGATTGTGCATGCCTATGTTCACTGAAGCGTTATTCACCATAGCCGATATAGAGAAGTAAACTAAGTACCCATAGATATGTGTTACTCAGCCATGAAAAAAAATGGAATCTTGTGATTTGTGGCAATATGGATGGACTTAAGTGTGTCACACTAAGTGAAATAAGTCAGAGAAAGACAACTTCCAGATGATTTCAGTTATACCTGGCATCTAAAAGCAAAGCAAGTGAACACACAAAACGAGAGTCACAGACACAGAAAATTAACAGGTGGTTGCCAGAGAGGCAGTGTGTGAAACAGGTGAGGGAATATGAGTGAAATAGGTGAGGGAAATTAACAGGTACAAATTTCCAGTTACAAAATAAATAGTTCACAGGGATGAAATGTACTGAGTGGGGAATATAGTCAATACTTGTGTAATACTTCTGGTGGCAAAGCTAAGTAGACTTACTGTGGTGGTCATTTTGTAGTGTATAGAAATACTGAATTACTATGTTGCGCACTGGGAACTATCACAGGGTTGTAAATCAATTATGCTTTAAAAAGCAAACAAACTCATAGGAAAAGAGATCAGATTTGTACCAGAAGCAGGAGGTGGGAGGAGGGGGAATTGATTGAAGGTTATCAAAAGGTAAAATCTTCCAATCGTAAGATAAATAAGCACTAGGGATGTAATGTACAATGTGATAAATACAATTAACACTGCCAAAGTTGTTAAGAGAGTAAATTCTAAGAGTTCTTGTTACAAGGGAAAATATTTTTTCTTTTTCTTTTATTTTATGTCTGTGTGAGATGATGGATGATCACTAAACTTACTGTGGTAATCATTTCATGCTGTATGTAAGTCAAATCATTACGCTTTATACCTTAAACTTACACAATTACATCTCAATAAAACTGGAAAGGAAAATAAATAAGCAAAAGGGAAACCCAATACTCAGAATCATCTGATCTGTTACCAAGTTGTAATGGTAGCCTGTTGTTGGCAGAACTTCCCATTTTTATTTGGATTAGCCTGAAATTTTAGTATATTTTAGTGTCAAATCTCTGAATTTTAGAATGTTGCTAAGTAAATCAAATTAAACAAAAACACCATGCATGACAAACAAACCACATCTGTAGTTCATAGTCAGCTGGGAAGCATCTCATTTAGGCTTCTGACATTGATAGGAGATTTAAAGAAGTTCACATCTTCACACAATTACAGTTTGGAACCTGAGCTGGCTACTTTTTACACAAACCCTGCACATAAAATATCACCTCTTCCTTATTGCATTTGTGCAGATGTTTTTCCCTTCTTGAGAGCAAATGCCTTTGAAGAGAAGAATTGGGTTGTCTTGATCTCTGTATCCTTCAAATACCTGTCTCAAAGCTTTACACTTGTGAGGAACATACACATGTTTGTTCAATGCAAAGAACAATAAATACCCCAGCATTGTCATCCATTGGTCTTGTTTTAAGCATTTTGGGTTATAACACTATGGCAAAAACTAAGTAAGTGTAAAAATTAGACTTTGTGTGAGAGTTATTTGATTAATAGGGTGCCAAAAGGCTTTTTAATAAAACACTCTTACTCTGATTTAAATCAGGAAATCAGAACTTGTTTCCTAATACTGTTACTTAAAGAATGGTTATACTTTGGCACTATAAATGTCTAAAGAGAAGGCTATGGAGCCCATGCCCATGTTTTGTCATTTATAAATTTTCACCTGCAGTATTTCGTTTGCTAGAGGTACCATGTGCTATAAAGCTTGTGAGATCATTTGAAAAGAATAATTTTTATTTACAACAGTAAGTTCTATATTACGTATAGCTGGTTAGATTATATAATCAGGTACTTAGTAAAATTCTTAGAAAATAAATTAAAGAGCAAAAGTTTAAAAAATATCCTTTGATACTATTAGAAAAAGCAGAGTAGAATATTTAGAATTCTAAAGTGGAATCTTAGAGTGTGGAGGATATTTCTCAGTAAGACATGAGAGCTAGAAATCATAAAAGAAGATTGGCAGTTTTGATCATTTAAAAATTAAAAACATTTGTATGGGAAAGGCACCAATAAATGCACCTTATAAAAGTGATCATGAGAAAACGTTCACTCTCTTTCTCCAACTATCTTTTTTTCTACCTATAGCTATCATTCATATATCTATGTATCTATGCCTCAATGTTTATCTATTTATCTATGTATCTACTATGTATTTCTCTATGTCTGTCTATCTAATCTATATTTCAAAACTTTAGCAGCAATAATAAGCTAAGAGCAGCTAGCACTCAATAAAAAAGAATTAAGCCACTCAGAAAATGAGAGGGAATTCCCTGATGGTCCAGCAGCTAGGATGCCACACTTTCACTGCCAAGGGCCCAAATTCAATCCCTGGTCAGGGAACTAAGATCCTATATGCTGCAGAGTGTGGCCAAAATAAGTAAATAAATTTAAATGTTTAAGAGAAAATGGGAAAGGAGATGAGTTGACAATTTACCAAACAATAATAAATAAACTTCAAACAATTAAATGATATTTAATCTCAATGATGATCATGCAAATTAAAATGATATTGCAATTTTCTTTTATTTACCAAATTAACAAGTTTAAAATACCAATGGTACTGAATGTTGGCATATCTAGACAAACAGGAAATCATATATTGTTTCAAGGAATATAAATTGGTACAAAACTTCTTATGTGGCAATTTGATGGTACTGGTAAAAATAAAAACATATAATCCTTTTGATCAGCAATTGTAAATATAGGAATTGGTCATGCAAAATAAGGCTTAAGTATTCAAAATACAGATGGATAAGTATTCAGAGATGTTCACACATGGATGGAGCATTCTTTGTAGCAGCAAGATGTTAAAACTACCTGCATGTCTGCCAGGAGCAGGTTGTTTAGGTACCCTCTGCTTCTGCTAACCTACAAATAATGGAGATCCATCTACTTCCCTACATGCACCAATATGAAGAGACATCTACAAACATGGTGGACAAAGACATGCAAGATACAGAACAATGTTCAAATTTTGTAAAATTATAAAATGTCTTTATATACATAAACAAATAAGAGATCTTAAAAGCATAGGAAACTTTCAGAAAGAAAAATATCTTAACAGTGTTGAGCTACAGAAATGAGATAGGGAGGAGAAATTTTTTATTTTATACTCTTCTATAATTTTTTTTTACAACAAATACTCTGCCTTTTCGTTGTTACACTTCTAGTGAAAATGCTTTTTTATGAGACAGCTCTTTGACATGTTAACTTGTTTTCCCATTATGACTTTCATGTCACAGACATAGATTTTTTTTTAAATTAAATGTGTCAAAGATTTAAGAGCTCAATAGGCATAGTTTGTTCAATAGACACCTCATCTGAAATGAATGATTTGCTTTAATGGAGTTGACATAGAACATATAATAATGTCTTAGTGCCTCCTTAGTACATTATCCTCAGTTGATTTAGGTAGAGGCCTCTGGCCCAAGATGTGGTCAGTACCTTGTGTTTGAGATTTATGTGTGTGTTTGGTTATGGAGCATTTTAGAATACAGTTCATTGTTGCATGAATTTATCTCTACTGAGGATTTAATTATTACTTTCAAATCTCACTATGTATAACAAAGGCTAGATGAGTTTTGAGTCATGCATTGTTAGCACTGAAATATTTTATAAAAGACAATAAACCCTATTGTGTTAGGACTTCTCTGGTTTCTCAACAAAACTTTGATGGATTAGTATTATTTTGTGTCCATTCTACAAATGAGGAAATTGTGTGCAACTTAAGGCTATTCAAGCAGTAATGAATAGAGTCAGGGTTTGAACATAATATTTTAATAAGGCAACGTGGCACAGCAGAAAGGGGTAGACTTCCACTAAAAAATAATGAAAAATCTGCTTGATGATGACACCATAAACTCTGTAACTAAGGAAATATCACCTAGACTGTTGTGGGTCAGATCAGGTAATAACATGTTTCTATATTAGGGCCTCTTCCTTCTGCAAGTGTGAACTGGTCAGGTCATAAACACTGTGCTTTATGGACAAAGCCAATAATAACAAACTTAATAAAGCAGTGGAATTTACTGGTGTATGCTTCCACTAAGGCAGACCTAGCCCAGGAACATATGCAGAGATGATAAATTTGTGATTGCGTCTGGTAGAAGAGCTGGAACAGATGTGCAGGGTGAGAGACATCAAAGTTAAAACAATTACCATCTCAACAAATGGGAAATTCTCCCAGATACAAGCTTAGCATTTTTAAAAGACCTGGGCATTCCTTATATCATATGGGCAATCTGAGGTGGTATATTCAGATGTGAAGCATATGTCCATTAAAATATAAAACAAAACAAGAAGAAATGGCTGTTAGTGGCTTTAAAAGACACTGCCACTTGGCAGCAAATGTGGCATATATTTGAATCATTTGTGGGGACAGCCTTCTTTTTCTCCTGCCCTCCACCACCCTCTCCCAGAGGTGTCTCCAATACGGATACATTTATCACTGATGCCTTGACAAGACTGAGAGTTGGGACCAGAAAAGAGACCAGCCACTTTGTATTGCCCCGTGTTGCTAACAATGGAAATGTGGTGAGTATAAGCTGTGGAAACAGGGATAGACGTGGCTCGATGCAGAGATCATCTCTGGTCAGTAACACTGAAGTCATCACCATGTGGATATTTCATTCAGATACTGGGGGTTATAAATGGTTTGAGCAGAGCAGTCATTCAATGTGCTGTTTTGCCTACTTCTCATGTAAGGGAATCTAAAAAGATTTTCTGTTAAGTGGTTATTATTGTATGTTTTACTCTGTTACAATAAGTGAAAGCCAGATTTAACAAATTAATAAGGAAATGAACTATAGTCTTTTTGACCTTGTGTATAAAAAATATAATATTTTTATATTGAATAGAAGTGGGCCAAACATCCTTAAAAATTTTTTTTTCATTACCTGTAGTTTCATTATCTTATCTCAAAAGCTTTAGTAACTGAAAAGACTTGCGCCTGTGTCTATATCAAAGGGTGCTTTGCCTGAAAATGGTATTTATTTGATATTTTCACAGCTTTTAGAATCTTGTTTCATAGAGTTTAAAATCTTGCTTAATCTTGCTTAAGAAAATGTAAACCACTTATCTGTATTTTCTGACAAATGATAAAATTACCTATATAGAAAAATGGCATTACAATGAATTAATGGCCAATGACTGTTCAATATCAGATCTGGAAACTCTGTTTTTTCGTTGTATGCCCCTAGTGAAAATGCTGTGTTATGAAAATGACACCTCAGCATGCAAACTCATACTCCATTAGACTTCCATGTCACAGTTTACTGGTTCAAAAAAAAAAAACAAAAAAACTGTTGCTATGTGTTTCGCTACTAGAATTGAATTAAATTATTAAACACAAGCTGACAAAGAAATAATAGTGCAGCTGAATATTTTTATGGATTTGTTGGTAAGCCTGTGTGTTCTTTAGTGTTTGGTTACAATTATAGTACTTCTCCAAGAGGGATGACTACAGTTTAGAATTGCTGCCTCCAAGAATAGAGAAGATGCTGTGTAGCAAGGGGAATAAATAACTTTTGACTCTCACTTCTGAAAATAGACATAAATAAAATTTAATAGGTGTATTTAGAAATAGTTTCCTTAATTTATAGGATTCTGGGAGTATATATCTGAGTGGTTTTGGTGCCATATGGAATAAAACCACAGTGACAGAATTTCTTGACCTAGGCAGTAATGTATTGGATGGAAGCAATTGCCAGTTTGCCAATTACACTTATCTTGCCAGTGCTTTCTTATATCTGACAAATTCCAAGTGTGAATCATTCATCTGAAAACAGACCAGCATACTGTAGCAGTGCTCTCTATTTCTTCTTTTATGTATGCCTTACAAATAAGCCAAGATATTTAATACATTGATTAAAAGGCATACAGAATTGCATTGAGATGATGGGTAAATAAAATAGTGCATTAGACTCTCTACCCTCACCATTGTTCTGAACATGAAATATTTTATCCAAAGCAGGCTGTGTAGAGTCCCGCGGGAGTGACTTAGGACACAAATTTAGCATGCACTTTAAACTTTGGTTGTTCTATCTTTCAAGCTAAATTTAAATCTCATTAATTTTTAGTGAAAGAACAATAGTTAAATATCTTGCAGATGTAGCTTGTGTATTTAAAATTCCTTAGAAGGTTTCCATTTAGGGTTTTGACTGCGTTAGTTTGATCTACTGTGCATGACAATATGGCATGTGCATTTCTCTCAGGATGTGCAATTTGATTTCATACTGTGGAAAAATCCAGAGCGTAAAATATTAGCATGAACAGTGTCAAGTGTCGACGCTAATTCTTTTATTACTGTGACAATATTTAAGGATAGCAATCATTTAACTATTTTAAGTGATATATATTAGAGCTTGAAAAAAATAGTTATGTGATCAGCTAAGATATATCCTTGGAGAGGATAAAGTTCTAGAAAGTTCTAGGAAGATGACATATACATGTAATCATAGATTTCTCCTTCTTGTACAAGATTGTAGAGGATGCAATTGTTGACACAAATGAATAAAATCAGAATGTAACACTTTAATATTGTTGTATGTGGGTCACCAAATTTGCTTACTTTGGTGATCACAGGCTAAGGGCATTTATTTCCAAAGAAGCATAGTTACCTTCATTCTTTAGCAGAACCATATGTTTTAATACAAATGATGATACCTTGCAAGATAAGCCAAAAAATCAATATTAATTTTAGCAACTTCTGAGAAATTAAAGTGTTGAATTCTTCTTTCAAAAATTAAAATTATTTAAAAGAAAAATATCCTGATTTACATTGCTCATTTTTAGAAGCTATGTTAAATAAAAACTTCATGGAGAAAATTCAGTTTGAATAGAGAAACATTCCATACAACCGGTTTTTTCTTGGATTCAAATTTCTTATCCTGAAATTTAGAATAGAACCACAATTCTCTTCCCTAAGTAGTTGTGGAAAAGTGATGATGTATTCAGTGGAAGGATAACAGTACTAGTATCTTTATTATAGTGCTCTCATCATTGACAGGGTACTAACACCTATATTATTTATATTCCTAAGATATATTTATGACAAAAGCATTTNTGGAGACCTGTCTCTTATACACATCTCTAGTATCTTTATTATAGTGCTCTCATCATTGACAGGGTACTAACACCTATATTATTTATATTCCTAAGATATATTTATGACAAAAGCATTTATCACTATTTGAAGTTCTAGAAATGTCAATTCATTCATTCACTCAGCAAATGCTTTCTTAGTGCAAATCAAGAGCACATGAAAGTTTAGATGGGTTAGATGTTGAGGATGAAAACACATCAGGTTTGCACTGTAGAGAGAGAGAAAATGTGATACAACACCACAGCTCTATGTAGGGAACAGGTACAAAGAGTAGCAGGACAACTCATTTACTTGGGGTAGGGGGTGTTGGTGTACATAGGGAGGCTTCAAGGAAGAGATTAATGGGGGGGGTAGAGACCTGAAGGACTTGGAAGCATTGATCAGTAGGCAGGTGAAGGGATGGCAGGCTAGAAAGGGAATTGAAGGGAAGACAAAGGCAGAACTGTGAGCAAAGATGGCATGGCTGGGCACTGCACAGAGGGGCATCACAGCTGGAGCACAGAGTTGGATGAAAGGGGAGACCATGATTGAAGCTGGGTTCAAAGCATGCAAAATCTTGTATGCTTTGCAAGAAAATTAGATTAAATTTTACAGGTAAGAGACAGCACTGAATTTTGAGCAAAGGAGTAATAGTGTCAACTTTGACTGCTTCATTAGGGTATCTGTTTAGAGAACCCATGGGAAGAAAACATCTTAAATAACTCATGATTTTTGGCTCAGGTTGACTCTTGTGTCATTCCCTGAGTTCAGGATTAGGAGTTCAAGAGGGGAGTAGGGTAGAAGAGTGGATATCAGAAAGACTGAAGGAGACAATGAGGTCAATTTGAATGTGCTAAGACTGGCAGGAGTTAGAAAGGTCAGATTTCTAGTAGGCAGTTATATGTAGTGGTCAGTACTCAGCATAGAGTTAGACTGAAATGCTAATGATGATAAATGTGTGAGTCATAAAACTCATCATTATGGGAAAACTTGTAGGCTACCATGACATCTCAGTCATTCTGAGTAGGGAGTTGGATCACGAGGGGAGACAGAAAGTGAAGTGTGTGTATTGGGACTCTGGAGCCAAGTTGCCTGGATTTGAATCTTAGCTCTCCTATTTGACATCTCTACCACCCAAAGCAGCTCTAAGATCTT
>SJYW01000404.1:8740-26866 GCA_006410735.1 Raphicerus campestris | reverse complement strand
CCCTCTCAGGGCATGCTGAGCCTCCTCCTACACTCATGCTCCCACGTTCGCAAGAGGGATGAGGCCCCACCCCAGTCATGCTGTGAAGGGCCCTTAGGTGCGCTGGGCTTCTACACAAACGTCTCCGGTAATCTTCACAACGTGCTGTGAAGGAGATGGATGTGTACCCTGCCGTGGCCTCTCGCATCCATCCACCCCTGTTTTCTACCCCAAATAAGAGCAGCTTGCTATTGTTCAGGCTGACAACCTGCCAAAGAAGCCAGCTTGAAACCGCAAGCTTCCTTGCAGCTGTGGGAGACCACATCACATAACCCTGGCCGGTGAACAGTAAATGTGAGTCTACCCAGGAGGGCTCTCAGGGGAGCTATTGTTGTCCTGACCAAAACAATAAAAATAAAGACACATTCAGCTGGTATATGCTTCTAGCCTATTACCTACCCTTGCTCCTTCTTTCAGCATGGAAAGCAGATCAAGATGCCTGGAGAAGCAGTGGCTGTCTTGCAACCAACCAAGAAAGGATGGCAGGGCAGGAAGCTAGAAGGACCTGAGAACCCTGACGAATGTAGTAGTATTGTCATCGTCCCCACTTCGTTGTTGTTTAGTCGCTAAGTGGTGTCCAACACTTGGTGACCCCATGGACTATGGCCTGCCAGACTCCTCTGTCCCTGGGATTTCCCAGGCAAGAATACTGGACTGGGATGCATCTCCTTTTCCAGGGGATCTTCCCGACCCAGGGATCAAACCTGTGCCTCCTACATTGGCAGGCAGGTCTTTCACTACTGTGCCACCAGGGAAGCCCGATTCCTAGGAGAGGGAAGCTAATTAGCAAGCATGAAGGAAAGGACATTAAGCGTGGAGGGCTCAGAAAATGCTGTCACAATAAGACTGGAAATTCCTGGCAATGCAATGAGGTTAAATAAAAGCTACCATAAAGAGAGAATGAGGGGTGTCACTCAGTAGAAGTTATATGTAAATCTAAAGGAAGCAAGTGATCTCCTTATAGTGTTTTAGGAATAACAGAGAAGATATTCCATTTCTTCCCTACCTCTTTCTTCACCCCCATTAAAATGAATTTCAGAAGCACTATTAAACCAGAGAGGAAAAGAAAAAAAAAGTTTGTGTTGAAGATACTGACTTTAAAATTTTTATTCTATTTAAAAGGTTTAACCTTCTCTGCCCTTTCTACCCAAGTAGGGGTGAAGTTATCTTGAAACATCACATTCTTATTACCTTGAAAATTGGATCTGTAAAAAAGATGGTGGGAGGGGATCTTGTGAGGGACTTCTTTTCCTTTAATGAGCTGTGGTTTCCTGATGTAGTCTGGATCTGCTTTAAAAGTGTCTTCATTCACATGCAGTTTCACTCAAGGAGAATTAAGCAGGTCAAACCCAAACAAGTTTTTCATTTATATCAAGAATAAATGATTTTTCCCTGGAAGCTCCTGGAGAAGAAAATTCTAAGGAGAGATTTGATCCTAAACTCCAGCACCCCATGAGCTCTGAATCCAGGGATATTGTTCCTCCTTTGATCACAGGTATATGAAGGAAAAGAAGAAATAAAGACCCAATATGTTCTTAGCTATGTCTTATCTTTAGATGAGAAAGACCATATTGAGTTTTTCCCAAGAGGTAAGAAAGATAGTGAATTGAAGTCGCTCAGTCGTGTCCGACTCTTTGTGACCCCATGAACTGTAGCCTACTACATTCCTCCGTCCATGGGATTTCCAGGCAAGAGTGCTGGAGTGGGTTGCTATTTCCTCCTCCAGAGGATCTTCCTGACCCAGGGATCAAACCCAGGTCTCCTGCACTGTAGGCAGACGCTTTATCATCTGAGTCACCAGGGAAGTCTAAGAAAGACAAGTAATTTCTGAAGGGATATATGGCTTAATACCAACTTTCCTCCAATTCATTAACTTAGTGCCAGCTTTTCACAATCATCAAAGCTGTCTACCAGCAGTTTAGGACTATCCATGAGGTGAAAAGTGAAAGTGAAAGTTGCTCAGTCATGTCCAACTCTTTGCAGCCCCATAGACTATATGGTCCATAGAATTCTCCAGGCCAGAATACTGGAATGAGTAGTCTATCCCTTCTCCAGCAGATCTTCTCAACCCAGGAATTGAAGCGGGGTCTCCTGCATTGCAGGCAGATTCATTACCAACTGAGCTATGAGGGAAGCCCCATCCATGAGGTCAGTCAGTTCAGTCGCTCAGTAGTGTCTGACTCTTTGCGATCTCATGAATCGCAGCACGCCAGGCCTCCCTGTCCATCACCAACTCCCAGAGTTCACTCAAACTCATGTTCATCAAGTCGGAGATGCCATCCAGCCATCTCATCTGTATTTATCTAAATACCACAGTGCAATTGGAATAAACTCAGAGCTATAGGAAATGACTAATATCTAAAGGAATGGTTCCATATATCAGGATTCAAAGCCAGTCTCACTTCCAGCATCATGACAAGGTTGCATGAGATCTAGAGCATGTCATTCCAAGTGCGCCTTTTCCTTACTGTAACATTTTTATTTGGGAAAATTCAGATAAAGCCAAATGCAGCCTTAAATAATAGAATTCTGAGCAAGGGCTATAAGCAGAAGTGGCTCAGGGCCCCTGAAGATGTCTGAGGTAAGGACACCACCCTCAAACAAAGAACAACTTGAGAACACAAAAGCTGCTGATACACAGAAGATGTCACCCACATCCACACCACACAAGACAGTACGAGAGGCCTCAGAGAAATGAAGGCACGGCCTGGACGGATACACCATCATTTGTTCAGACATTTTAACAATAATACCAAATAGTGATTGAGTCCTTGCCTTGTGCCAGGAGATGTTTTAAAACCTTTATCCAGAGTGTGTTGATTTGCTTCCACATCTCAGTGGGGGTGAAATCTATGGGATTCTTATTAGATCCTTCAATAGAAGAGAACACTAAGGCTTGGAAAAGCTGAGTAACTTGACCAAGTCACTGTGGTGGTTAGTGGTTGAACCATGACTCAGATGTGGGCAGCTAGATCCCAGCTCACTAAGAGTCAAACTATCACATGCTAGACAGCGTCTTGGGCACTGGGATACAAACATGATGGAAACATTTCTCCCTGGCTTATGGCCACTTTTTTCTACTTAAAGATTCAAACAATTTAGTTATGGCTAATTTTTTTCTACTCAAAGATTTATAAAACCGGGTTACTTCTTGAGATCTCCTAATGTGTAAAGGCTTTCCCTACCTCCTACCCCTCAAATTCTGGAGCTGCTTGTGAAATCTCCTTGACCATGACTGTCCCATTAGTGGTTCTCAATTTGACTGCAGGGACTCTCAATCACAGTTTCCGAGGGGTGTGGTCAGGGCACGGGTAATTTTTGTAAATCCCCAGGTTGTTCAGTGTTTAGCTAGAGTTGGGAGGCTTGCAGTGGTCCATGGGGTAGCAGATAATCCTCCCTTCTGACTGTGCCCCTATGTCTGTGTTAGCTTTCTGCCCTCAACTTCATGCTCTGTGGCAGAGAATAAGGCCAGGTCTGCACGTAGGACCATTTTCAACTCTGGGCTGTGAATTGCTTTGCTTTCTATTTAGGACATGGTATAGCCAGGTCCTCAACAGCAAATATAAAGAAACCGAGGTCTGGAAAAACTGAAGCACAGTTCTCACAGTCTGGTGGTCTTGGTCAAGGGTAGGTGTGGGGGGGAAGATGTCAGGTTGTTAACAGCAACCCCAGGGTTTTGCTTCTCTTAAACCCCCTTGGGAGGAATGAAACAGCCAGTGGAATTGAGATGAGGCTGTGTTAAGAGGGTCATTTACTCCTAATGATAAGATAAACAAAGTAGGTAATTGTTTCCTGACTAGAGAAAGGTCAGTTGGTGACCTTGTGAATAGGTCTTATGAAGAGATACTTTTTAACCTCCATTTTGTCTTCCTTATCAATTATCTCTCCTTACAAAAATAAAACTTCTACATGGCACATGTTATTTCCCTTTTACAGAAAGATTTCAGTAATGACCATATTTGGCTAAAAAAATAAATTCAAAGAGAGGGGGAGTATTTTGGTGAAAATTACCAGCAATCAACAAGGCCACTTGGGATCATTCTGAGTTATAATCTTTGACTCTCTGTGGCCCATTTACTTCTCTTCAAGTATCTTTACCCAAACGTGATGCCAGTTGTCCATGGACTTCAGTTTATTGGCAAGTGCCAACTGGGTCACCAACTATAGTTATTAAGTGGTTGTGCAACCTAATTTAAGACCACTAGACCTGCTACCTACCCAGCCAACCCTAGTATGGCTAACAGATGTACAGAGTGCTTAGAAACTACCCCTAAAAGGATTTATTCCCATCGCCACATTCTTCACATGACACTCTGACCTCATTCAAGGAACACCTGTAGCTATTTCTCAAGGAATTCAGCAAGGACATGAAATGGTCTCAAGTTCAAAGTTATCCCATAGTTTTTATTCTTTTATAGGAAGCTGCTTGACATCTCAGTCCTATTCACCATGTGGATTTTATAATAATTACCTGCTAAGTCCATGGCTAAATATAATACAGGAGTAAAATCGTATTTTAAATACAGGAGTATATAAAACCTGGGCCTTTGTGAGTCCATTTTGTACTATAGTAAGGATGTAAAAAGTGTGTGAAATGTTAAATAACTAATGGTATTCTGGACCCCTCCACCCCACAAACATTCTTCAGTGAGTCATCTCGACAGCCTTTGAAACAGTTCAGCCCAAAGAAGTGGGTTCATTGGGAATCAACATATTCAAGAAGGCTTTTGCCAAATATCCTGTTGCTATTCAAAAGGTATTTTGACATTTAATAGACTAATTATCCATTTAGTTCCTTGAGAATGTTGGATTTCTGAGTGCCAGGGCCAGGGACACCATCAGTATTCATGTTGGGAATGAGTCTGGCCAGTATGAATGAGGTTTGGAGGTTTCTTCCCATCTCCAGGACCCCCACCCCAGGAACAAAGGCTCACTTCTCCCCTGCTCCCGCTGTCTTAACAGAAACTTTGAGTTATATGGGAGAAGGCAGAGAGACGATTAAAGGACTGGAAAATGAGACCTATGAGAAACAGTGAAAGGAGTAGGGATTATAGAACCCATGGAAGACAAGGCGGAGGGGGCCTTTAAGAGCCTGCTGCTTCTCTCTGGAACAAACTCCCACACCGAGGAACACGGCCAGCTGTTCAGCATCTCCACTGAAGACCAACCGGGAGGAAACGAGTTCAAACTATAGCATTAGGGATTTAGGACACAAGAAAGAATTTCCTGACTTTGAGAAATGTTTAACATCAGGAAAAGTTACCCACAAGGGTTGAAGAATCTCTTTCTCTTGGGGTATTTTAAAATAGGAGATTTTTGTAGCTGTCTTGAATGATTTAAAGGCCCAGACTAATACTTGGGGGATGGAAGAGATATGACCAAATAATCTCTTTCGGGGGATCTTCTGGGATGAAAAACTAAGAAGGCATTTTTAGAATTGTTTTGTAAAAAAATAATATACTTAAACAGAGACTTATAATCTCTATTGATGCTTGTCAATTTAGTATAAAATTTCTGTTGAATTAGTATTTAAAGAGGAGGAAACATCAGGATTTAAGGCCAAAAAAACCTTCCTCATTTACAGTTTCATCTTTTTCAATTATTTGTGCTTGAGAAGATAGAATAATTACCTCAAGCTCAGTGTTCTCACCTGTAAATTGGAGCCCAAAATAACTGCATTGCTTATATCATGAGGTTACTTGAAGTATCAATTAAGAAACGAAAATGCTTTTAACAGCAAAAATAATTGTTATACAAGTGCAAAACATCATTATAAAGGTATTTTTATATAAACACCATATTTCTCTTTCTCTTGATTTCATTTCTTTAAGAACTGACTCAAGTCTGACGAATGAAACCCTAAACTCTCAAGGTACAGCTGGCTATTCTTGCCATACCCCTGACCCACTGTCAGGAGGAAAGTTAGAGAATTTCACTTTGAAGTCAGGCCTTGGAAGATTTCCTGATAGTCTGACAAACACAAGGGCTTCCAAATAGAATTTCAAACCTGGGCAAACATCTGAGCTCCCAATCAACGACTTGGCTCCGTTAGATCCAGGTGAATGGGCTGTAATCCTGTTCCAACCATTCCCAAATGATTTTCTTGTGAGTTGGGGTGGATCACATGGCTTGAAAGGCAGCTAGGGAAAATCGCCCAAGAGACCCCAGAGCAGGATCTGGAAAATGGCTCACGTTACAACATGCTGATGCCGTTTGCTTGGCTAAGAGGCTGTCAGAGGAGACCACAGACGAGCCTCAGAGGCTCAGCCTTTTCCTCTTTCCTCTTGCAATGTCTCCTTAATTTGGTGAGTCTCAACTAATTGGGAAAGTGTTAAGAAACCACATCACCACTTTCGGGCCTGTTCTCAGGAGACCTGTATTTAACACAGAAGAGCCGCCGCTCTCCCACTGCTGTATGTGTTCCTGGTACCACCTTCCCTGTCAATTTTTTAACAGTTACTTTTTATTTACGTATTTATTTTTGGCCTTGCCAGGTGGCATGTGGGACATCTAGTTCCCCAACCAGGGATAGAACTCACGGCCCCTGCATTGAAAGCACAGAGTCTTAGCCACTGGACCACCAGGGAAGTCCTTCCCTGCATTTTCCTTTTTTTCAAAACTACCTCACCTGGTGAGATAACTTCCTGGAGTGGTTGTTCTCCAGGTATCCGTGTTGATCTATGGGAAGAACTTTGTGGAGAATCTCTACTCCAGAAAAATCCAAACTCAGTTATATTCAGGCTTTCCCCTTTCTAATGGAAAATTTAGTTTATCCCCAAAATACTAAGCAAAGAGGAGAAAAAGTCTTTTAGTGGAAGGAGTTGGTTAATAGCTAGAGAAACATAATGAGAATTGCTATTAAATCTTCAAGCTCAGGAAAACTCTGCTCTCTAAAAAAAATGGAATAAAAAATGAAAAGGGCAGTATTTATTTGACAGCAACTGGGCTACATAACCCATCAAATTCAACATGCAAACAGTCGTGGGGCGAGAACATGCAAACCACATCCTGAAATAGGCAGCAGTGACCCCCAATGTCACCCACCTGCCCTCCAGTCAAAACATGCATTTGCAGCAAAACACTGAATCTCAAAAGGGAATGCTACTGAGTATTTCCATTTGCATCCTCAGATTAGTCCAACTTTTTCTAGAGCCTGACTCTTAAGAAAAAAAATTTTTTCCTCTCTACTGGTCCCTTGACAATTTCTTAGGTGTGAGAAGGAGAACAAGAGCTAAAACAAATGCTACTTCTGGGGAAAAACCACATTGCAGATGAATTTCTATTGTTTAGCTCATTCCCATGTTTTCCCTTCTCCCTGGGGTTGAGAGTATTTTTTTTTTACCCCATTCTACATGTGGCAGAGTTATAACTCAACATAGTGAAACTCACACCAAACCGAGTGTGAGGGGTGTGAAACAGATTTCCTGAGTCATGCAGTTTTAACTTTCGAGTTAATACTTGCAGGGGAAGGTGGGAGGGTCCCCCTCCCCATATAGTTAGCTACCATAGCAAGTTGTTGGAAGGAAATTACATTGATGAAATGCTTAGACAGTGATTAATATGCACCATAACTCATGACGAGATCCCTGTTTCAGCATTCTCCTCATCACAGAGGGATGTCCAATTATTCACTATTGATCAGCGATTGCATTGCATGGAATAGAATGGCAGCCTCAATTCATTTCATCCTATTGAGTTTCAGCCAATAACAATTGATATTTGGCACTTGCTTCCCAGAGACATTTGTCTGCCATCAGGGAGTTGATTAACAGGTTGGCAGTTTGGATGTTTGTGAAAAAGGGAGGAAAAGTGTAAATTCTGCTTGTGAATTTGTTCTCATACCTGATGTGAAGGAAAAGGCAGTGTTCTTCTCTCTTTGTCTAAATTTAGTCTCTACAATCAGCTGTTCGCCTCTTGCCAACCTGTTCAGGTTCAACACTGTTCTGCCCTTATTTTTTATTGATAATCATGTGAATAATTAAAGTCCAAGTACATGAACCCACCTAAATCATCTTCAGTGGGCACGTAATGAACCTGGGCTCAGCCATTGCTTACAGGATAAATTAAGGCCAAAACATTCACGGCGTAAACTAAGCGAGTCGTTGCCTGCTGCAGAATTCATATTGACCTGCTTGTCACTCAGAACCCGTCACCTTCAAGTGAGTCAGCTAGCAAACCACCCTCTTTTCCCCAACCGTCATCACAACCACTAACGTTTTTGGCTTCCATTTGACTCAACCATGGATGTTGCATAAGCAGATGACATGCTATTTGTTTTGAAAGCCCCACTTGCTTCATTTGGCCATGCATGCTGCAGCCTTAGTGTTTGCTCTGTGCTTACTTTTTTCAAAGCCCAAGCAGCGCTGTCCAGGGCTATTAACCTCTCTCGCTAATGTCATCAATCATGTGCTTGGCACCTGGGCTTTGCTAGACAAATCTAACAACATCTGCCATGCATTCTGCAACTTCCTTTTGATTCCTCACACCTTATTTTCACTTTCATCTCTTGCTGGTGAGATTTATGTCTGATCCCGTTCAGATGCCAGGGAGCTGGTAACATGCCATTCCTCCACAGGGCAGCATGCCTTGTGAGAAATTAGGGCGGCCACTAACTAGGGGCTGGCAGGTGTTCCTGGTGCCAACATCCAATGGCCACTAAAGCCTTTTACTGGAGACGCTTCTTGATTGAGAGGATGCTGCAGCCTGAGAAACTGCTCATAAGCATACACAGGAACACGGCCCAATTAAAGCATCTTTGGAAAACATCTTTCAGTTCAGACGGTAGGTTACACACTTCCTGCCCAGATGGAAGCAGCATCCAAGAACACCATGTTAGCCAAAGCCCTGCTCAGTGTTTCTTCTGATCCCATCCTTCACCGTCCCCGTGGGCAAGTCCCACTTTATGTCTGTGACATCATAATTCTTAAGGTCAGTAGTTGCCTGGCATCACAGGGTCCTACCTGCCATCATGGTTGTGGCGTTCACACACCTGAGATGACACCAAGATGTTTACTGTGATTGAAATGTTCAGGAACCCAGATCACTAACTGTAGCTCCTCTTGGAGGTGATAATGACTCCTCATCCATTTCCTTAGGGCAGACACGTCTTCCAGCCAGTGTTCTTAGGACTTCCGGATTGACAGTCTTCAAGGAAAAAACAAGGTCTTAAAATATCAGGTCTCTCATTTTATTAGTCACCTTGTAAAAACTTAAATTTGCCCTCAGCCTTTTGTGGTGGAAGACGAAGAACATACAGGAGAGAGAGACAGATTGTTAAATAAAAAATATCTGCTTTCATGAAACTGTCACTAGTAATGAAGAATGCATTTCAAAGTTCTCTACACGGCATCCAGGGCTATTTAAATGATCAAGGAAAGTGAGCACTCACACCTCAAAGATTTTTTTTTAATTTAATATTCAGTAACTTCACTCTTGGCTTACTAAGCCTAATATTTATCTTCTTCAATGAGAATCATAAATTGTGAATCTTTTTTTAAAGAAAAATACACGTTTGTTTAGTTTACAAGCCCATGTGTCTTCCCTACATAAAACTTACTTTTTTATGGTAAGGCTATAAAATGAGAGATAATATTTTAAGGTCCTCCTTGTCTTAAAGAATTCTTCAATTGCCAGTGTTTGGGTGAGAGAAGGATAAGAGCTGATTTAGTCAATGCCGATGCAAGTGTATCTTAATTCTAAAGAGCTCTCAAATATTTAATAAAAAAAATTTGTAATAGGCTTAAGTGAAGTAGGCAGCAAGACACACATCATATGATGCTTGTGATAAAGAGACCTGTAATTGAGGTGGTGTGAAAGAGTGAGTGCTGCCCTCAAATACAGTGATATTACATTTTTTTTCCACTTGGATGCCCTCCCCACATACACTAATCCACAGATCTGAGGGGGAATAATCCACTACCATCCAATTTTCTAGAAGAATTTTGATTTCCTTCCTGAATGAGGCAATTTGTTCGAGAAGGAGCATAAGTATTAACTCTTTCTCAACTAGATCGTCCTCACAAAAGAAAGATTAATTCTGGCATGGGAGATTAAGGTCACCAAATCAAAAAGCCTTGTCAGCTGCTCTCAATTTCTAGCCATATCCCTTCTCGTTTAGAAAAATAACCAGAGAAACTGTGATTTTTCCAGGAAAGCAGAAACAAGAAAATTCACTATTGAACTTCCAAAAATCTAAAAATGAAATGGGGTAGCAGTTCAACCAGACTCTGGCTCTAAATATTTTCTACCTCTGAGACTGAGCTAGAGAAATACACACAGAGACATACCCACACCGAGGTGGTAATTTGACAAACATTTTCTATGATGCTCAATTCAAGGATAATAAAATATGAGCCCAGGTTGCTCAGAGTGTAGTCAGGGAGACATGTTAGCAAATTACAGAAAGCATGGAAATCATTAAGAACCAAGTTTTCAAAAACTATGGAAATACAGAAAGCAAGCTTGGCTTAGCAGACATCAGCAAAGACTCTCTTATAGGGAAGGTAGGAAGGCAAGCAAGAGAAAAACAAGCATGGCACCACCAGTGGCCTCAGAGAGCAAAATTACAATGTGGTTGACCGTCTATTATACGTTATTTACGACAGTGACTTATTTTGCAAGATCTGGTTCCCAGCTCTCAATGTAGGACCTCAGGTCCCCTCACACTCCCCACCTCACCCCCTCAAATTTTTCATGGTATCTCCATGGGGTACGGAACATGTGCCCACCTGAGAGGTCCCAGCAGTTATCACCTGCATCACTGCCTTGACCTGCTCTTTACTCTGGCCTCCCAGGGCTGGGCAGCCTTGAGTCTGCTGGCGCTGCTGTGCTTGTTGGCACCACCGCCAGTGCTGCTAAGTTCCGTGCCAGCCAGTCCCACTGTATCAATGCAACACCTCCTGATTCCCGCAAGACGGTGTTGCCCCCGAGAGCCCCATGGCTGCCACTTCCCCTCCCCCTTCATCTACCCTAGTGTTCTCAGACCTTGAAAGTGTCAGGTCCCCAAAGTTGCGTCAAATGCTACACGGAGACCACATGTGCTACACAGTCTTGCAGAAGTTGCAGCGAAGAACTCTTTCCGCTTTCATACACAGTTCCTACTCTCTGAAGACTCCAACACGGGGGACTGGGGACAGCCTCACTGAATTCCCAGAGTCACCCCCAACCTTACCTAGGCTTTCTCATCCCTCAAGTGGACTTCTCTCCCACGATGTGATTTGGCCCTTGTGCAGACACATACAGGGTAGTTCACTATGCACTTGATTATCTCAGTCCTTGTGATGGTTTATGATCAAGCTGAGACCCTCCCCCACACGTGACAACAAGCAACATGATAATGGGAAGTTCCTTTAGAAGCCCCCTTTAAATGACCACAACTAAGAAGAAACGTCTTGTGCGTCAAAACTAGTAATTATGGGAGGTGGAAAAACTGATCTAAAACAGCTTTAAAAAAACAACAACAACAGGAAATTCATTAGTTCAGACACTTGAACAGTCAGATGGATCCACTTCTACACAGCTTGATTCAGCCCTCAGACAATGGGATCAGGACTCAGGTTCTCAGCTTTTATTTCTAGGCTCCACTTCCTTGGCTCTGTGATCAGGCTGGTTGGTGCCAAGGTATCTGCCAGCATATCTTAGTACTGTATCATTCTCTGTGTATTACAAGCAGGAAAAAGACAAGGCAGGGCTTCTCTTTCCCAGAAACCCTGGCAAAATATTTTCCTGTATCTCATTGGCTTGAGCCATCATGATGGCCAGAGGAACATGATGTACTGAATGGCTTAGGAATGTGCCTCTTATTCCAGTCCTGGATCTGGAGATAGAGGCCACTCTACAGGGAAGCATAAGACTGAGTGTGGCTAAAGGTGCAGTCTCCTGGAAGGAAAATCAGAACACTGTTTTTGAAATGAGGAGGAGGATAGAAGTTAAGTGACCAAAATTTTAAAATCAATATTATATCACAATTTGTGTTCCTAAACTATTGTGGTTGTATTGGCACAANATGAAATGCAAAGAGTATTTGTACATACAATGGCAGAAATGTGATGTGTTACAGCTGTTTAGGAAAGCAATTTAGCAATAATTATAAAAATTGGAATTACATTTACTATTCAGCTCAGCAATTCTACTCTTGAAAATTTGTTTAATAGAAACAAAAGCACCAATACATGAAGATATTTGTATGTGCCTGTGTGCATACCTGAGTGTCATCATTGTTCAAAGTGACCAAAAATACTCTCTGGAAATAAATGTTCATCAATAAGAAAATAGCCAAAGTGTCGTAGAATATTCACAACACAGAGTATCACAGCTCCGGTTGGTTCACTTTATGGTTGTTTATCAGTTGACCTGGTTGATTTCATGGGCAAGTCAGAATGAGGAAGCACTTATATAATAGATTAGAGCATATAATCTATACTATATTAATACAGAGAAAAATATGGACGAGTATACTTTAGATTTTTTACATTGATAACTTAGGAAAGAAATATAGGGGTGTAGAGAGTGAAGGTAACCAATCATTCTGGTTTTCTTGGGACTGGAGAGTTTTCTGCTGAAACTGGGACAGTCTCAAGTACCCTGGGATGGTTGGTCATCCTAGAGAGGTCGATGTATACAGTGAGGAGGGGAAGGCAAGCAAAAAGAGAGAGAAATATGATTCAAATTATGTAATCATACATACATTCATGTGAAATTATTTATCTGGGTTCATATTTGTAAAAATAAAGCTTTAAAAATACTTATTTTCACAAATCCCTGTAAGACTTAAGGAAAAATTTAAGTCTTACTTACAGACTCCTAGGATTTTAGAGAAAGCTAAAGATACAAAGGCTAAAGTTAGATTAGGAATGATTCATTCAGTATATACTATTAAACATCTGTTCTGTGCATTAGTTTATCTGTTGTTAACACAACACATAGATCAATAAATGTGTTGAATGAAAAAGCAAATATCTGACCATAATTATAACACATACCATTCCAGTTGATCCTCATGCAATATGGATTTGAATTGTGCAGGTCCACTTGTACATGGATTTTTTTCATAAATACTACAGTATTTCATGACCTGTGGTTGGCTGAACCCACAGATGTGGAACAGTAGGTATGGAGGGCTGTCTACAGACTTGAACATGACTATGGGGATCTTCACAGATGTGGGGTTTCCTGGCCCACAGGTACCAAGGCATGACTATTATAACCACACTATAACATATATACAACATGTTTTATAATAACAAATGCTCTAATAGAGGTAAAAAGAGAAGCCTATGAGAACACAGAAAGGGGGCGCTGACTAGTGAAATCGTGAAAATCTTAAAAAGAAGAGTATTGAGGGTTTGAAGAAACAAGTGAGAATTCACATAATGGACAAAGGAAAATCTCGAAAGCAAGGGCACCTTGTGCAGGGCGAGAACCCTGCAAGAGCACCGTGTATTTGGGAAAGAATGAGAAGTTCCTGGCCTCTGTGTGCAGGGGTGAGGGAAGGTGGTGGAGCAGAGGTGAGAAGATGAGGCTACACAATTAGGGAGAAGTGAGATGTGAAAGGCCCCCATCCCCCATACCCTGGCCAAGGAGTGAAGACACTAAAGAGACAGAAGAAGCCTCACACCAGGGATGAGACGCAATTGGATTTCATTTTTAGGAAGATAACATGAGCACCAAGACGGCAAATTGACTTTGTGTCAAATGCCAGTTCCAATTGATTGGTCATGAGGGCAGGAAAGACAATGCTAAGAAAGACTGTGTGGTCACTCATGTCTGGGCTTAGTACTTAAAGGGCCATGACTGATTAGCACTGTCTACTAGGGATTAGGGAGAAGGGAAAGAGTGACAAAGCTGCTGTGCGTTCCCTAACACTGCACCTACCCGCACCGTGGAGGAGGAACCTCATGGAAGAGATTGTCGTCAGGCAGAGCAGAGATTCTACTCATCTGCACAAGAGATGATAGAAGTCAGTGGCATCAATGAGCTAGAGCAGAGTAACCAGAGTCAGAAGAGATTTTGGAGGTGAGATCAGTAGGATGTGCTGAAGGAATTTGGGAATGGATGAGATCCAGGCACTGAGGGCATCTCTGGCCACCAAGCAAGTTTCAAAGGAGGACTGCTTTATGATTTTGGAAACAAGCCCACTTGGCTTCCACGGATGCCTCATACGAGGGCATGACGACTCAGCAGTTCCGGGAGCTGCCAGGATGCACCCAATGATCCTTGCCACCAAATCACTTTCCGGTATCTGTGCCCTGGCTGCTTACCCCAGCAGTCCTTGTGATTTATTCTCCAGGCAGCTCTCGGAATTTGGAAGTTCCTCCTGGAGCCAGAAAACAGGAAGCATCTCCCCTCACCTGGCCAAGGGGCCAGGAAGGAATACGTGTACTCTGACAGGCCAGCAGTGTGAGTTCCCATTATGTCAGTAGTGTTTACCATCACCAGGCACTTCCTGTGACATAGGAGCACAGCTAAATGTCTTCCCCAGCAAAAAGGAAATGACTAACTCCAGGAAGTCATCCCTTCGCCCTCCAGCCCACCCCCTAAAATGGAGACGCTGTTGAACTTTCACTAAAAATATCAATACCATCTAAAAATAAAGTTCCTTGGCTCTGCCCTTGCCCCAGGAAATCCTGACCAAAGCTTCTCTTACATCACCACCAGCCCTTGTCAAGTAGCCTCTCAGAGTCACACCCTACCTGTTCTCTCCAAGTTCATTTGGAAATCAATCCCCACCTGCCTCCCCCACCAATGAGAGGGTGAAGAATTACTGGTCATGACTGTATCAAACATTGTCTCCCCAAGGGATGAAAGGTCTTCCAAAATTCTTCCACAAGCCCACACACCCAAGTGGGTTTGTTTCCTGTCTGGTTGACTTCCTCCAGGCTCATTAGGGTTTCGGTGCCATTTCCCAGAGCAGGAAAGAGTATAGGAACCAGGCCTCTAGCAGCCTGTGGTGGACACGCAGCGGCTGACCTGGAAGAGAAAGGTCTCCACGAAGCCATTTGTTAGGAAATCACTGACAGGCATATAAAGTGCTTGGTAGCAGAGCAATTCCCACAGCTGGCTCCTGGGGCACCTGCTTTGCTGCAGAGTTTATATTCTGTCTTGTGCCAAGAAGCCAAAGCTGAAAGTTGGTATTTGCTTTTGAGGAGAGGAGGAGAGGATCCTGAAAGGCTGTATTGATTGAGAGGCAGAGCTGGGAAGAAATGCTGTGACCCCAGTCCAAGAAGGAAGGACAGAGGAAGTGAGAAAGAATTGTTGAATGCAGGATTAACCCACAATGCCTACATTGCTGGAAGTTTCCCTAATAAATGAATGATCAGTTTTACTTTCCAAACAAGGAGGCAGGAAGGTCTCAAATAGGGACCCTGACCCCAAGGGAAGTAGCAAAGCATAGTGGACAAAGGCTTTGAAGTTAGACTTGCGGGTTTCCATTCTGTCCTCACCATGTACAGCTAGATGATGTTGAACTAGTTACTTAGGCTCTGCATGACTCCTGTTTCTCAGCTAGAAAAAAAATGGGAGTTGCATGAGGATGAATTAAAACAAGAAATGAACAGTGCCCCATGCATAGCCAGTGCTCCCTGGACAGTCCCTATCCCGTCTCCTTACTCAGTGCCTTACCACGTGGCGCACACTTACAGTACTAGAGAGACTCTGCAGAGAACAGGACAGGCAGGATACCATATAGCAGGACACGGGCATGCAATTGATGTGCCAGAGTGGTCGGTTGATGGGAAGGGCATGTGAGCTCAGCAATGCATTCAAACTGAGAACTGTGTGGAGGAAGACATTCCTTCACTGAGTTTTCTCAAGCCTGGCGCCAGAGAGCCTTGGAGGAAGAGGAAGGATACGGACCTCAGAAGCTTCTAGGGAAAGGTGGGAAGGGTGCTACCCACATGAGACCACCCTGGGCTGGATGATGTCCCTTCAGACCCCCCTGTCTGCTGGAGCACTGTTTCCGGAAGGGCTCCAGGCAAGGGTTCAGTAGACCTGGCCCCTAGCAACCCGGCAGGCAAAGGGACTCCAGGCACCTCCATGGCACAGTCGCAGCAAGGGCGTATAGCCAACGCGTCTCCACAGTGGTGATGAGGAGGGAATTACAGACTGTCAGCAGGCAGTGGAGGTGACCCGGAGGCGGGTACAGAGTCCTGACACACCAAGTCTGTGGGTTCAAATGGGGCCTTTGCAGCCTAGTTGCTGGTGAATTTGGTGGGGCCTCCTCTTAGCAGAAGTCAGTTTGATTCTGCTGACTGCCTCACTGCACTCCTTCCACTGGGGTTTCATTTTTTTTTAATAACTGTGTGTATGTATTTATTTGGGGCTGTGTTGGGTCTTCCTTGCTGCACAGGCTTTGGCTTAGTTGTGGCAAGCAGGGGCTATGCTCCAGTTGCAGTGCATGGGTTTCCCGTGGCAGCAGCTCCTCTTGTGGGGCACGTGTTCCAGGGCACTCAGGGTTCAGTAGTTGCGGCACTTGGGCTAAGCAGTTGCGTGCCGCTCCTGGGCGCTGGAGCGCAGGCTCAATAGTTGAGGCGCACGGAGTTAGCTGTTCTGTGGCATATGGGATCTTCCCAGAGCAGGGATCGAACTAGTGTCTCCTGCATTGGCGGGCGGCTTCTTTACCACTGAGCTAAGGAGATTTCTTCAAGTTCTTCTCCATTCCCAACTCCAGGCCTAAAACAAGGATCAGATTCCATGATGTGCTGTAGCCATTCCCCCGCAAAGATATCTACCTACCTACCTACCTACCTCTCTATTGATGAATCCATAGGTATGTATACAGTTGATACCTGAACAGCATGAGCTAATGGCACCCAAGGTCCACGCAGTTGAAAATCTCCGTGCAATATATATTTGGCCCTCCCTGCATATATTACATACGCAGTTCACAGTTCCTCTCTACTATGGCTCTGGATCCAGTGGCATGAACCAGCTGCTGATAGTAGAGTACTATAGTGTTAACTACTGAAGAAAATCCACATATAACCGTAACACACATATACCACATAACACACACAGTGCTGTTCAGGAGTCAGCTGTATATGATATTCATACTACATCAGAACAGCCAATAACAAAAAAATGAACAAGAAGAAAACAAATAGGAAAGAAAGAGAAAACCCCCTTTAGGTCACAAGGAGGCAGAGTTTGCCTGTGAGCTGCCTCTGAAGTACTCACGGCACACTGCCTGCCCTCGTCTTCCTTTCAGCATCTCCTGGAACCACCGAAGCAGGAGACAGCAGGGACAAAAGAAGGATACTCCTGATATTAACTAGAATTCCAGACCCGTGAGAGCAGGGATCTTCATCTCTGATTCAGTGAGAAGCGCCAAGTCCCCAACAACCATGCCTGGTACCTGGAGCCTCTCAATAATTATCTGGTGAATGCATTTTCATTTGCCAACTCTATTCTCCCAATGTCTTGATCTGGTGACTTTGTTGTGAGGTATAAATGTATCATTTTCATTCAGTAAATACTGTGTAGTTAAGTTTTCACTTCAAAGGTTGGTTGTCATTTCAGATGTTCATTGAAGTCAATGCCCTTATTCCTAACATTTGTAGGAATCAAACCCAAGTCATATGTTTCAAATTCTATTTCACAAATTCTAGTGAGCCCCACCACCATGGTGTTAGATTATTCTTTAACATTCATGCTGGCCCAGGTATAATTTCAAAGTTCTACAGACTGTCAGAAAGTCAGCCCTTTCCCTCTAAGCCAACTTCACCCACCCGCGACGCCCAGAGATTTGGGGTTTTTTTCTTGGTTTTGAGGGTCATGACAGAGCAGATCCCCTAGGGGGCAGTGTGTGCAAACGTTTCAGCCAAGCAAGCAGCACATTTTATGGCTGCTGAGGGAATCGCCACAGCAACAAGAGATTTGTCTGAGAAACAAAATGCTCTGTACAAAGTTGTTCTTTAGGTCGGACCGAATAAAGGCGGCCTGAAAGAACTGCGCAGTAGAGGAAAACCTGGTGACACAGCAGAAAATTAGGTGATGGTACATTTAAAGGCTCCAGCCGCTGCATTGCTTAGGTTCAACACAGGAATGATTTGACATGGTCCTTAGCATTTGCTAAAGGGTTTTTTTTTTTTT
>SJYW01000403.1:0-16931 GCA_006410735.1 Raphicerus campestris | reverse complement strand
GGAATAGAGATGCATAAGGTGGTGCAGAAGGGTTAACAGCCTTGGAAGTTCGTTTTCTATTTAATAAAACCTTCCGAAACGCAGCAGTCATTGCCTCTACAGAATCTGCATCCTCCCCTGAACTCACTTCTCCATCTGTCTCGGTGGATGAATCTGTACTATCATCCAGAGGCTTGGGCGGAGGCCAAGGTGAAGCCCCCTCCTCACTGTCAGCAATCATTAATTTAAAAGCCTGCGTTATGTCACTACATAAAGTCCACAGCTTTAAAGAAATCACATTTCCTTTTTGATGCTGCCTTCTTAACTCCTTTAGTATCTTTTTCCATTCCTTTAAATTCAACTGTATTTCTGTTTGATATTTAAACCAATAGCAATGCTTCTCTATAAAACAGAACAACTCACTCAAACAGTGAGTAGACGTTTTAACTCCTATAGAATGCAGGAGCCCCTTAACCAGCGACATATATTGTGACCTTAAAGACGGGGAATTCCCCATGGTTTTTTCTTTTTCTTTTCTCTTATTTTTCTTTTTATTTTTCTTTTTCCCGAAAGTCTTCCTTACAGCGTCCCGCGCTGCCAGAGTGCCTACCTTTTCGGTTCTTTTCTTTTCTTTTTTTCCAAAAGTCCCCCTTTCAGCTTTCCGCCCCAGGGTGCTTACCCTTTCGGTTCCGTCACGCCCCTCGTTGAGCGCCAGATGCTATCGATGGAATGAAACACCAACACGGCCGAGTGGTTTGAATCTTTTTCTTTATTCTTCTTATTCTTCTCTTATTCTCCCCTGCTACTTGCAGCTGCCTTATTTTATATCTTTTCCACAACAATTTACAGGGCAAGTTGCCAAACACTATGATTCAATGACTATACAATGCACAGGCGCAGGGCGAGATAACCTTTACCTTAACTTATTTACTGCAGCTAAGACTTTGTTTTGGGGAACTTCCTTATCAACTCAGAATCCTTGTGACCCTGGGTCTGTTCCTTTTTGAAGGACCAGAGAAACATCCTTGTGTGCAAGAGTCTTCCCAGCTTCCCTTATACTTTGTTCCCTACAGGCACAGGACTGGAAAAGGTTAGCTTTCATTCCAATCTCAAAGAAAGGCAATTTCACAGAATATTCAAACTACCACACAATTGCATTTATCTCATATACTAGCAAATAAATGCTCAAAATTCTCAAAGCCAGGCTTCAACAGTAAGTGAACTGAGAACTTCAAGATGTTCAGACTTGATTTAGAAAAGTCTGAGGAACCAGAGATCAAATTGCCAACATCAGCTGGATCGTTGAAAAAGCAAGAGGGTTCCAGAAAAACATCTACTTCTGCTTTATTGACTATGCCAAAACCTTTGACTGTGTGGATTACAACAAATGATTGAAAATTCTTCAAGAGATTGAAATACCAGACCAGATTACCTGCCATCTGAGAAATGTGTATGCATGTCAAGAGGCAACAGTTAGAACTGTACTTGGTCCAAATAGGGAAAGGAGTACATCAAAGTTGTTTTTTGTCACCCTGCTTATTTAACTTATATGTAGAGTACATCATGTGAAATGCTGGGCTGGATGAAGCACAAGCTGGAATCAAGATTGCTGCAAGAAATATTAACAACCTCAGATTTTCAGATGACACCACCTTCATGGCAGACAGCAAAGAAAAACTAAAGAGCCTCATGATGAAAATGAAAGAGGAAAGTGAAAAATTTGACTTAAAACTTAACATTCAGAAAACTAAGATCATGGCATCTGGTCTTATCAATTCATAGCACATAGATGGGGAAACAATGAAAGCAGTGACAGACTTTCTCGTTAGGGGCTCCAGAATTACTGAAGATGGTGACTGCAGCCATGAAATTGATGATCCAGAGAGATGATATGGGGCAGGAGGTGGGGGAGGTGGGGAGGTTCAGGATTGGGAACTCATGTACACCTGTGGCTGGTTCATGTCAATGTATGGCTAAACCAATACAGTATTGTAAAGCAAAATAAAGTAAAAATTAAAATTAAAAAAAAAAGACGCTTGTCCCTTGGAAGAAAATTTACAAACCTACACAGCATATTAAAAAGCAGAGACATTGCTTTGCCAACAAAGGTCCATCTAGTCAAAGCTATAGCTTTTCCAGTAGTCATGAATGAATGTGAAGAGTTGCACTATAAAGAAAGCAGAGTGCTGAAGAACTGATGACTTTGAACTGTAGTGTTGGAGAAAACTCTTGAATGTCCCTTGGACTGCAAGGTGGTCAAACCAGCCAATCCTAAAGGAAATCAGTCCTAAATATTTATTGGAAGGACTAATGCTGAAGCTAAACTCCAACACTTTGGCCCCCTGATGCGAAAAACTGACTTATTTAAAAAGAAGCTTATGCTGGAAACGATTGAAGGTGGAAGAAGGGGATGACAGAGGATGAGATGGTTGGATGGCATCACCAACTCAATAGACATGAATTTGAGTCAACTCCAGGAGTTGATGATGGATAGGGAGGCCTGTCATGATGCAGTCCATGGATTCTCAAACAGTCAGACTTAGCTGATCGACTGAACTGACTGACGTGTGATTAAATGAGATTACATTACATTAAATTCATGCCAGAATATAAAAGTATTTTATTGAATTTTATGGAAATAAATGTGAACTTTAAAATATTTTTTTGTGGAAATAAATAAAAGTTTTCCCATATAAGCAGCAGTTTAAAAATCATCATATTGTATACAGTGGAGTTTTTGTCTTAAAACCCAAGAGACTTTCATTTAGAAAAATTTATTTGTAAAAAAAAAAAAAATTATTTGTAATGTCTGATAAGTAGCTCAATTTTGAGTTTATACATTTATTATAATGTGTACTGAAAAAAAAAANATCTCACATACTAGCAAATAAATGCTCAAAATTCTCAAAGCCAGGCTTCAACAGTAAGTGAACTGAGAACTTCAAGATGTTCAGACTTGATTTAGAAAAGTCTGAGGAACCAGAGATCAAATTTCCAACATCAGCTGGATCGTTGAAAAAGCAAGAGGGTTCCAGAAAAACATCTACTTCTGCTTTATTGACTATGCCAAAGCCTTTGACTGTGTGGATTACAACAAATGATTGAAAATTCTTCAAGAGATTGGAATACCAGACCAGATTACCTGCCATCTGAGAAATCTGTATGCATGTCAAGAAGCAACAGTTAGAACTGTACTTGGTCCAAATAGGGAAAGGAGTACATCAAAGTTGTTTTTTGTCACCCTGCTTATTTAACTTATATGTAGAGTACATCATGTGAAATGCTGGGCTGGATGAAGCACAAGCTGGAATCAAGATTGCTGCAAGAAATATTAACAACCTCAGATTTTCAGATGACACCACCTTCATGGCAGACAGCAAAGAAAAACTAAAGAGCCTCATGATGAAAATGAAAGAGGAAAGTGAAAAATTTGACTTAAAACTTAACATTCAGAAAACTAAGATCATGGCATCTGGTCTTATCAATTCATAGCACATAGATGGGGAAACAATGAAAGCAGTGACAGACTTTCTCGTTAGGGGCTCCAGAATTACTGAAGATGGTGACTGCAGCCATGAAATTGATGATCCAGAGAGATGATATGGGGCAGGAGGTGGGGGAGGTGGGGAGGTTCAGGATTGGGAACTCATGTACACCTGTGGCTGGTTCATGTCAATGTATGGCTAAACCAATACAGTATTGTAAAGCAAAATAAAGTAAAAATTAAAATTAAAAAAAAAAGACGCTTGTCCCTTGGAAGAAAATTTACAAACCTACACAGCATATTAAAAAGCAGAGACATTGCTTTGCCAACAAAGGTCCATCTAGTCAAAGCTATAGCTTTTCCAGTAGTCATGAATGAATGTGAAGAGTTGCACTATAAAGAAAGCAGAGTGCTGAAGAACTGATGACTTTGAACTGTAGTGTTGGAGAAAACTCTTGAATGTCCCTTGGACTGCAAGGTGGTCAAACCAGCCAATCCTAAAGGAAATCAGTCCTAAATATTTATTGGAAGGACTAATGCTGAAGCTAAACTCCAACACTTTGGCCCCCTGATGCGAAAAACTGACTTATTTAAAAAGAAGCTTATGCTGGAAACGATTGAAGGTGGAAGAAGGGGATGACAGAGGATGAGATGGTTGGATGGCATCACCAACTCAATAGACATGAATTTGAGTCAACTCCAGGAGTTGATGATGGATAGGGAGGCCTGTCATGATGCAGTCCATGGATTCTCAAACAGTCAGACTTAGCTGATCGACTGAACTGACTGATGTGTGATTAAATGAGATTACATTACATTAAATTCATGCCAGAATATACAGGTATTTTATTGAATTTTATGGAAATAAATGTGAACTTTAAAATATTTTTTGGAAATAAATAAAAGTTTTCCCATATAAGCAGCAGTTTAAAAATCATCATATTGTATACAGTGGAGTTTTTGTCTTAAAACCCAAGAGACTTTCATTTAGAAAAATTTATTTGTAAAAAAAAAAAAAATTATTTGTAATGTCTGATAAGTAGCTCAATTTTGAGTTTATACATTTATTATAATGTGTACTGAAAAAAAAAAAAAAGATAATAAAAGTGACATGGTCCCTGGCTTCAAAGAAGTCACAGTTTCATTGTGGTAAACAATTATACACAGAACATTAAAAAGTGATAAAAGTGTCATGTTGATGTATGGCAAAACCAATACAATATTGTAAAACAATTAGCTTCCAATTAAAATAAATTAATATTAAATATTTTTAAAAAGAAAAAATAAATAAAAAATATAAAGAGTTACGGGAGATCCAGGATGAGATAATCATGCAAGATGAGTGTATTAGCTGGGCCTCAATTAGAGAGGAAAGTCAGCCTCCCCCTATCAGAGGACAGAGTAGGGATAGGAGCAGAAACATAAGGATATTAGAAGCACACCATCTGCTAAGGGTCTGAGGAGGAGTGAATGCTGTGTGAAACAGAGAGAGAAATGAATGGCTGATTGATTACTAATGACAGGAAAAATTAAGAATTTAAATTTCAGGCAGTGAAAAGCAGGTCCTTGGCAGAGAGTGATAATCCTTCATCCAACAAAGAATCCAGCATTCATATGAATGCTCAGTAGAGCCAGGGAATAAACATGATAAAAGTACCACACTGCAATAGAAAAGGGGATCTTTTATTTTTAAAACATAGCTGGAATGCAAAAAAATATCATGTATGGTCTTCAAGGAAACTAGTTTAAAGGCTGGTGCCATTGGGGGAAATGGATGAAAAGGGTTGGAGAGTCCTTAAGAGGAGACTGGAGTTGGGGGTCCCCAGTGGGACAACAGGGACTTGGTGATGGCTGCCTGAACAGGGCTGAGGGCCAGGCAGCAGCTCATGGATGATGCCCAAGATCTGTGTTCTTGTTCTCTGGTGACTAGAAAGAGTAGGATTTATAAGGTGCATCATGAGTTTAGGTTTCTGCTCCTATCCCTACTCTGTCCTCTGATAGGGGGAGGCTGACGTTCCTGTCTAATTCAGGCCCAGCTAAAGCACTCATCTTGCATGATTATCTCATTCTGGTTCTCCCATAACTCTTTGTATGTTTTATTTATTTTTTTCTTTAATTTTTTTAAAAATATTAATTTATTTTAATTGGAGGCTAATTGTTGAGAAATTTAAGGTGGAAATGTCAAGTCAGAAGTTTTAGAACTCGGGAAGATAGTTTGGATTCAATATCTGTAAAGGTTAAAAGTGGTCAGTGTGGATGATGACACTGGCTGAGACCATCTGAAAGTGTGCTTACTCAGGTCACTCCTAAGAAACTGATTTCCTTCCAAGGACAGAAAGAAAGAGGAAAGTGTTATCAGGTTGAAAGGGTTGTAGTGCATATTAGTCTCAAGGAGATTTTTTTTTAACTTTTTTTTTTAATTGAAGCATAGTTGATTTACAATGTTGTGTTAATTGCTGCTATATAGCAAAGTGATTCAGTTATACATATATGCACACTTTTTTTATATTCTTTTCCATTATGACTTATCACTGGGTGTTGAATATAGTTCCTTATGCTGAATGGTAGGACCTTGTTGTTTATCCATTCTATATATAATAGTCTACTAATTAGCATCTACTAATCCCAGAGTCTTCCCTGGTCACTCAGATGGTAAATAATCTGCCTGAAATACTGCAGAACAGGCTTGACCCCTGGGTCTAGAAGATCCCCTGGAGAAGGAAATGACAACCCACTCCAGTATTCTTGCCTGTAGAACCATGGACAGAGCAGCCTGGTGGGTTACAGTCCATGGGATCACAGTTGGACAGGACTGAGTGACTAACACTTTTACAATACTTTTCACTAATCCCAGCATTCCATTCCTACCTTCTTCCATCCACTCCATCCTGGCAATCACCAGTCTGTTCTCTATGTTCATGATTCTGTTTCTGGCTAGTAGATGCTGCTCTTCTTCACTTGCTTGCTAAAGGTAACACCCAAGAATAAATGTTACAATCTATAGCAAATGTATATCTTCAAAATAATCCATCTGACTTTAGAACCGCACTGGAAACACCTCAGTTCAGTTCAGTTCAATCATTTAGTCATGTCTGACCTTTTGCCACCCCATGGACTGGATCATGCCAGGCTTCCCTGTCCATCACCAACTCCTGGAGATTTCTCAAACTATTGTCTATCGAGTCAGTGATGCCATCCAACCATCTCATCCTCTGTCATCCCCCCTCCTCCTGCCTTCAATCTTTCCTGGCATCAGAGTCTTTTCAAATGAGTCAGTTCTTTGCATTGGGTGGCCAAAGTATTGGAGTTTCAGATTCAGCATCAGTCCTTTCAATGAATATTCAGGGCTGATTTCATTTAGGATTGACTTATTGGAACTCCTTGCAGTCCAAGGCACTCTCAAGAGTCTTCTCCAACGCCACAGTTCAAAAGCATCAATTCTTCAATGCTCAACTTTCTTTGTAGTCCAACTCTCACATCCATACATGACTACTGGGAAAACCATAGATTTGACTAGATGGACCTTTGTTGGCAAAGTAATGTCTCTGGTTTTTAACATATTGTCTAGTTTGGTCATAGCTTTTCTTCCAAGGAGCAAGCGTCTTTTAATTTCATGGCAGCAATTACCATCTGCAGTGATTTTGGAGCCCCCGAAAATAAAGTCTTTCACTGTTTCCCCATCTATTTGCCATGAAGTGATGGGACTGGTTGCCATGATCTTAATTTTCTGAATGTTGATTTTTAAGCCAACTTTTTTCACTTTCCTCTTTCACTCTCATCAAGTGGTTCTTTCGTTCTTCACTTTCTGCCATAAGGGTGGTGGTGTCTGCATGTCTGAGGTTATTGATATCTCTCCTGGCAATCTTGATTCCAGTTTGTGCTTCTTCCAGCCTGGCATTTCATATGATGTACTCTGGGTATAAGTTAAATAAGCACCTCAGCCTTCACCATATCTGGCCAGGTCCAGTGTAACTGCTGTATACTTTGTCTCTTTGCCCCCACTCTGGCCTTTCTGAATTGGACTGCCAGAATAACCTCTTATGGAAATAAATCTGACACAAATTTTTAGAAACGTACACTCTTCAAAATTTAGAGACAAGCTAACACCTATCTTCTCAAACTCTTCCCAAAATTGTGACAGAAAAAAACACTTACCAGCTTATTCTTCTAAACCAGCATAATCATGATACCACAATCAAAGATATCACACACACAAAAATAATATTACAGACCAGTATCACTGATGAACTTAAATGCAAAGATCATCAACAAAATACTAAAAGGATCCAACAACACATTAAAAGGATAATACACCATGATCATGTGGAATTTTTCTCAAGGGAGAAAGAATTCTGCAATATATGCAGATCAGTTAATGTAATAAATCATGTCAACAAACTAAAGGATAAAATCATATGATCATCTCAAATGATGGCAGAAAAAAAACTTTTGACAAAATTCAACATTCATTTATGATAAAACCTCTCTAGAAAGTGGGCATATAGGGAACCTATCTCAACATAACGAAGACCACATACAACAAACCCACAAGAAACATCATTCTCAATAGAAAAATAACTGAAAATATTTCCCCTAAGATCAGGAACAAGACAAAAATATTCACTCTTTCCACTTTTACTCAACATAGTTTATGAAGTCCTAGCCATGCTAGTCAGAGAAGAGAAAGAGACAAAAGGAATACAAATGGGAAAAGAAGTAAAACTGTCACTGTTTGCAGATGACGTGATACTATAAATAGAAAATCCTAAAGATACTAACAGAAAACTACTAGATCTCATCAATGAATTTGGTAAAGTTGTAAGATTCAAAATTAAAACATTGTAACAGTGGGCGCTTCCCAGTTAGCCCTAGTGGTAAAGAATCTGCCTGCTAATGCTGTAGATGCAAGAAACATCGATTTGATCCCTGGGTGGGAAAGATCACCTAGTGGAGGAAAATGGCAACCACCCTAATATTCTTGCCTGAAAAGTTCCACAGACAAGAGGAGCCTGGTGGGCTACAGTCCATGGGGTCACAAAGAATTGGACGCAACTGAGTGACTCTGAGTGTACATGTGTATACACACACACACACATGCACACACACACTACACACACTAACAATGAAAGATCAGAAAGAGAAATTAAGGAAACAATGTCATTTGCATTGCATTAAAAAATAAACTGATTGGAAATGAACTTACCTAAGAAAGCAAACGACATGCATTCTGAAAACTATAGGGTACTGGTGAAAGAAAAAAAAAAATATGACATAAACAGATAGAGAGACATATCATATTTTTTTAATTGAAGAATCAATACTATTAAAAATCACTATACTAAAAGCAATCTACAGATTCAGTGCAATCCCTATTGAATCACTAATAACATTCTTCACAGAATTAGAACAAAAAAATTTACAATTTGTATGAAAAAACGAAAGACCCCAAATAGCCAAAGTGATATTAAGAAAAAAAATAGAGCTGGAGAAATGAGTCCCTGAGTTCAGACTATATTAAAAATCTATAATCATCAAAACACTATGGTACAACTCAAACCCTTAATATGAAAAAACAACCCAATCAAAAAATGGGCAGAAGTTCTAATAAGACGTTTCCCCAATGAAGACACACAGTTAGCCAAAAAGCACATGAAAAGATGGTCAACCTCACTTAGAAAAATGCAAATCTAAACTACAATTAGATATCACCTCACACTGGTCAGAATGGCCATCATTTAAAAATCTGCAAAAAAAAAAAAAAAGTGCTGAAGAGGATGTGGAGAAAAGGTGCAACACCTTTTCTGGAGAAAAACAGTGCAACACCTGCACTGTTGGTGGGACTGTAGATTGGCACAGCCACTATGGAGGTTCCTTTAAATACTAAAACTAGAGCTACCATAAGACTTAGCAACCCCTCTCTTGGGCATATACCTAGTAAAAATCATAATTCAAAAGATAAATGCACCCCAATGTTTATAGCAGCACTATTCATAATAGCCAAAGTTTGGAAGCAAGCTAAATGTCCATTAATAGAGGAATGGATAAAAGGATATGGTACATATATGCAATATAATATTACTCAGCCATAAAAAGAACAAAGTAATGCCATTTGTAGCAACGTGGGGATTCCCTGGTGGCTCAGAGGTTAAAGCATCTGCCTGCAATGTGCGAGACCTGGGTTCAGTTCCTGGGTCAGGAAGATCCCCTGGAGAAGGAAATGGCAACCCACTCCAGTACTCTTGCCTGGAGAATCCCATGGAGGGAGGAGCCTGATAGGCTATAGTCCATGGGGTCTCAAAAAGTCAGACACGACTGAGCGACAAACTACTACTACTAATGCCATTTGTAGCAACGTGGGTCAATCTAGAAATTAGCATACTGACTGAAATATCAAACAGAGAAAGATAAATATCATACAATATTGCTTATATTGGCATGTGGAATATAAAACTATTGTAAAAATGAACTTAATTATAAAACAAAAGTAGACTTACAAATGTAAAAATCAAAGTCATGCTTACCAGGGGGAAGGAAGATAAGAGGAAGGGACAAGTTGGGAGATTGGGACTGGCATATACACAATTGTTGTTCAGTCACCAAGTCGTGTCCAACTCTTACTGAGCCCATGGACTGTAGCATGCCAGGCTTTCTGTCCCTCACCATTTCCTGGAGTTTGCCCAAGTTCTCATCCATTGCATCAGTGATGCCATCCAACCCTCTCATCCTTTGTTGCCCTCTTATCATTCTGCTGTCAATCTTCCCTAGCATCTTTTTTCCTAGCATCTTTTTTCCCTAGCATCTTTTTTCCCTAAGGTCTTTTCCAGTGAATCAGCTGTTTGTATCAGGTGGCCAAAGTGTTGGAGCTTCAGCTTCAGCATCAGTCCTTTCAATGAATATTCAGGACTGATTTTGTTTAGGATGGAGTGGTTGGATCTCCTTGCAATCCAAGGGACTCTCAAGAGTCTTCTCCAGTACCACAGTTCATATGCATCAGTTCTTCGACTCTCTGCCTTGTTTAAGATCCAGCTTTCACAGCCGTACATGACTACTGGAAAGATCATAGCCTTGACCACATAGACCTTTGTTAACAAAGTGATATCTTTGCTGTTTAACACATGGTCTCTGTTTGTCATAGTTTCCCTGCCAAGAAGCAATCTTCTAATTTCATGGGTACAGTCACCATCTGCAGTGACTTTAGGGCCTATGAAGATGAAATTGGTCACTGCTTCCACATTTTCCCCTCTATTTGTCATGAAGTGATGAGGCCAGATACCATGATCTTAGCCTTTTTCTTTCTTTCTTTCTTTCTTTTTAATATTTAGTTTTAAGCTGGCTTTTTCATCAAGAGGTTCTTTAGTTTCTCTTTGCTTTCTGCCATTAGCGTGGTATCATCTGCATATCTGAGGTTGTTGATACTTCTTCAAGCAATCTTGACTCCAGCTTGTAACTCATCCAGCCTGACATTTCTCATGATGTGCTCTGTGTATAGGTTAAATAAACAAGGTGACAATAAACAGATTTGTAGTACTTTATACTCCTTTCTCAATCTTGAACCAGTTAGTTGTCCCATACAAAGTTCTAACTCTTAATTCTTGACCTGCATACAGGTTTCTCAGGACAAGCAAGAAGGTCTGTTATCCCATCTCTTTAAGAGCTTTCCACAGTTTTTTTTTTTTGTTTGTTTGTTTGTTTTTTAATGATTCACACAGTGAAAGGCTTTAGTATAGTCAGTGAAACAGAAGGAGATCTTTTTTCTGGAATTCGCTTGCTTTCTCTATGACCCAGTGAATGTTGGCAATTTGATGTCTGGTTCCTCTGCCTTTTCTAAATCCAGCTTGGATATCTGGAAGTTCTCAATTCAGATAATGCTGAAGTCTAGCATGCAGTATTTTAAACATAACCTTATAACATGAGAAATGAATGCAATTGTCTGGTGATTTGAGTATTCTTTAGTACTGCCTTTCTTGAGAGTTAAGGTAAGGGTTTAATCTTTTCCAGTCCTATGGCCACTGGGGTTTTCCAAATTTGCTGATATATTGAGTGCAGCACTTTGATGGCAGCATCTTTTATTATTTTTAATAGCTCTGCTGAAATCCCATCACCTCCACTAGCTTTATTAACAGCAGTACTTCCTAAGGCTCACTTGACCTTGCAATCCAGAATGTCTGGCTCTGGGTGAGTAACCACACCATCATGGTTATCTAGGTCATTAGATATTTTTTATATAGTTCTGTGTTTTCTTTCTATCTGTTCTTGTTCTATTCTGGTTCTAGTAAGTTTTTACCGTTTCTATTCTTCATTGTGCCCATCTTTAGATGAAATGTGACTTTGATATTTCCAGTTTTCTTAAAGAGATCTCTAGTTTTTCCCCTTCTGTTGTTTTCCTCTATTTCTTTGCATTGTTTATTGAAGAAGGCTTTCTTTCCTCTCCCCGCTAGTCTCTGGAATTTCATGTTTAGTTGGGTGTACTTTCCCCTTTATTCCTTTCTTTTCACTTCTCTTCTTTCATCCAATATCTGTAAAGCCTCCTCAGACAACCATTTTGCCTTCTTGCTTTTCCTTTTTTTTTTTTTGGTATGGTTTTGTTTGCTGCCTCCTATACAATATTACAGATCTCTGTCCATAGTTCTTTGGACACTCTGTTTATTAGATCTAATCCCTTGAATCTACTCTTCACCTCCATTGTATATTCATAGAAGATTTAGTTTAAGTCATACCTGGTCAGCCTTGTGGTTTTCCCTGCTTTCTTTAGTTTAAACCTGAATTTTGTTATGAAAAACTGATGATCTGAGCCACAGTCAGCTCTGGATCTTGTTTTTGCTGATTGTATACAGCTTCTCCATCTTTGTCTACAAAGAATGTAATCCATTTGATTTCGGTATTGACCATTTGGTGATGTCCACATATGAAGTCATCTCTTGTGTTGTTGAAAAAGGGTGTTCACTATAACCAGCACATTCTCTTGGCACAATTCTGTTAGCTTTTTCCCTACTTCATTTTGTACTCTAAGGCCAAACTTGCGTGTTACTTCAAGTATCTCTTGACTTTCTACTTTTGCATTCCAGCCCCCTATGTTGAATAGGACCTTTTTTTTTTCTGTGTTAGTTNGGTGAGTAACCACACCATCATGGTTATCTAGGTCATTAGATATTTTTTATATAGTTCTGTGTTTTTTTTCTATCTGTTCTTGTTCTATTCTGGTTCTATTAAGTCTTTACCGTTTCTATTCTTCATTGTGCCCATCTTTAGATGAAATGTGCCTTTGATATTTCCAGTTTTCTTAAAGAGATCTCTAGTTTTTCCCCTTCTGTTGTTTTCCTCTATTTCTTTGCATTGTTTATTGAAGAAGGCTTTCTTTCCTCTCCCCGCTAGTCTCTGGAATTTCATGTTTAGTTGGGTGTACTTTCCCCTTTATTCCTTTCTTTTCACTTCTCTTCTTTCATCCAATATCTGTAAAGCCTCCTCAGACAACCATTTTGCCTTCTTGCTTTTCCTTTTTTTTTTTTTTTTTGGTATGGTTTTGTTTGCTGCCTCCTATACAATATTACAGATCTCTGTCCATAGTTCTTTGGACACTCTGTTTATTAGATCTAATCCCTTGAATCTACTCTTCACCTCCATTGTATATTCATAGAAGATTTAGTTTAAGTCATACCTGGTCAGCCTTGTGGTTTTCCCTGCTTTCTTTAGTTTAAACCTGAATTTTGTTATGAAAAACTGATGATCTGAGCCACAGTCAGCTCTGGATCTTGTTTTTGCTGATTGTATACAGCTTCTCCATCTTTGTCTACAAAGAATGTAATCCATTTGATTTCGGTATTGACCATTTGGTGATGTCCACATATGAAGTCATCTCTTGTGTTGTTGAAAAAGGGTGTTCACTATAACCAGCACATTCTCTTGGCACAATTCTGTTAGCTTTTTCCCTACTTCATTTTGTACTCTAAGGCCAAACTTGCGTGTTACTTCAAGTATCTCTTGACTTTCTACTTTTGCATTCCAGCCCCCTATGTTGAATAGGACCTTTTTTTTTTCTGTGTTAGTTGTAGGAGATCTTCTAGTCCTTCATGGAACTGATCAACATCAGCTTCTTTGGCATCTGTGGTTGGGGTATAGACTTGAATTACTGTGATATTGAATGGTTTTCCCTGGAAACCAACCAAGATCTTTCTGCCATTTTTGAGGTTGTACCCAAGTACTGCATTTTGGACTATTTTGTTGATTATGAGGCTACTCCTTTCTTCTATGGGATTCTTGTCCACAGATATACACAATAGTATATATTAAATAAATAACCAAGTAAGACCAACTGTATAGCACAGGAAACTCTATCCAATATTCTTTAATGATCTGTATGGGAAAGTCATCTAAAAAGGTTCAGATACATGTATACATATAACTGATTTACTTTGCTTTATACCTGAAACTAGCCCAACACTGTAAATCAACTATACCCCAATAAACTGTTTAAGAAAAACACAAATTTGATAATTTCAATAAAACTCTTCAAAATAGTTACATTTTTAGTTTTAGTGTGTTCAGGGTCTTAAAATGTATTAGTAGTAGTTAAAATAGCTAACTGTCTTATGATATATCTTGTTGAAAACCACTTTGATTATTTTATAATCAATTTTAGCACTGTTTTATTTCATTCACCAAAATAATTACTTGTATAGGTGGTTTAAATTGTTTGCAAATTGAACTGAACCGAACTAGTAATTTATCCTCAGTGCATCTGAAATAGTTATTCTTGCTTACGATGAAAAGGAACATATTATTCCATGTTTAAGAACAACTTCCCATTTCTTAAGTTATCCACTCGACCTGCTGACCTTGTATCTGAGTGATCCATTATTTACATCTGCTTTCCTGCTATCATTGTTCACATATAAGGTTATCCCTCTTATCATTTAAGCTCTGTCTTATAAGAAATGATTCATTTCATTTTTCTTTGGTGAAAAACACAGGGTTTAGAGATTTATTTCTATCTTGTTAGTCACTGGGCTAAGTACAGGGGCCATGAANTGCTATCATTGTTCACATATAAGGTTATCCCTCTTATCACTTAAGCTCTGTCTTATAAGAAATGATTCATTTCATTTTTCTTTGGTGAAAAACACAGGGTTTAGAGATTTATTTATATCTTGTTAGTCACTGGGCTAAGTACAGGGGCCGTGAAAGTAAATAAAATAAAACTGTTCAGTTTATAATATAGAGGGAGAGATGTTTCATATGAAACATTATGAACCTCAAAACAATGTGATAATTATTGCCAGAGAAGTAGATACAAAATGCTAGTTCACATAATGTCATCACTTGGTAGATGTACTCTCTTCAAAAATATAAAAATAGAAGAAACTGAGGCTAATTAACTTGCTTAGTACCAAGAGAGACTTCCCACATAGCTCAGTCAGTAAATAATCTGCTTACAATGCAGGAGACCTGAATTCAATTCCTGTGTTGGGAAGATCCCCTGGAGAAGGAAATGGCAACCCACTCCAGTATTCTTGCCTTGAAAATCCCATGAACAGAGGATACTGTCAGGCATAATAGTCCATGGGTTGCAAGAGTCAGACATGACTTAGTGACTAAACCACCACAGCAAGTGACAAAGCTATTTTAGCATTNGAAGGAAATGGCAACCCACTCCAGTATTCTTGCCTGGAAAATCCCATGAACAGAGGATACTGTCAGGCATAATAGTCCATGGGGTTGCAAGAGTCAGACATGACTTAGTGACTAAACCACCACAGCAAGTGACAAAGCTATTTTAGCACTCAAATTTGACTCTAAAAACTACAAACAGAACTCAAATAAATTTTACATTAACAGAGATTGTTGATTTAATAGTTATTAATGAAGAATATTAAATGATTTTAAAATAAAGTGATGAGGGAGTGACTGCCCAGTATTATTTGACTCTTTGTGACCTTATGGACTGTAGCCCACAAGTCTTCTCTGTCCATGGGATTTTCCCAGCAAGAATATTGTAAGTGGGTTGCCATTTCCTCCTTCAGGGGATCTTCCTGACTCAGGGATTGAACCCATGTCTCCAGCATCTCCATCTTTGCTGGCATATTCTTTACCTCTAAGCCACTGGTGAAGCCCTAAAATAAAGTTATTTATGAGATAGATTTGAAAGAGTTTATTATTCTATTATGTTGTACTCCATTATATTAGCACTAATCATTAAATATTTCATTCTGCATTCAAATTCAAAAAGGAGGAAACATTTTTTCTTAGAAACTAAGTTTAAGTTGAAGGTGGAGCAAGAAATATAACTTTGTTCACTTATGTAAATATAAGTTATTCATGCTCCATTTATAATCAGAAGTTCTCATCACCAGGCAGCTGTGTACCATTCCTATTATATAGTCCCTTCTGAAAATGCCCATAAATAAAAGCATTTCTTTTATAAGTTTTATTGATTTTTGCTTTGGGATGAACATAAACTTCAAAACAGCTCAATACTGGCCTCATTCCCTGTCATTGTATTTAAAAGTCATTTGTATTTTATTGACAGTAATTCACTTTCTTCCATGCCCTTTGCTTCAGTATATTTTATATTAATATCTTCTATATAAATGCTCTTTTCCTGTACATTGCTTTGAAAATTATTTACAAAGTCTAATTGGTAATTAAATGTCTCTTGATTCTTTAAAATTTCCCTAGAAGTTATGTTTGGGCATATTTTAAGTTTACCTGTCTTCTGAATTTTAGAATTATATCTGGAAGACCATCTATTTCACACTCCATGAAGAAATTTAGTCATAAAGAGCCTTATGTAAGAACATATTTTGTAGTATTCTTTAGTGTGTAGCTCTAACAAGGTTGATTGTATAGTTTCCTGGTTAAATAAGTCAGTGTACATAGATGTGATATAATGCCATCAGAATAAAGGCTAATTAAAAATGATTAAAACAGAAATTAATATAACAATTCCAAAAGGGAAAAAAGAAAAAAAAAAAAAACATGATCACAAAGGTGTTCTAAACATTCATGAACACATAACTTACTTAGGGGGCTACATCTTTTATTTTATCCTTGTCTTGCTTTCCTGCCCATAAGGGAAATACTATTACATAGTGTCTTACCTTTAAGACTTATCCCAGTCTGGTTACTGGTAACTGTTTAACCTCATCAAGTAAACTAAATTTCTCTTATTAATTCCTGGCTTTTCCTATTAATTTGCTATATTTATTCTGCTACATGTGAAGTAGAGTGCAATTCATTAGTATTTATTGAATTAACTAGAGAATAAAGGCAGTACTCCAAATCTATGCCCCGACAAGTAATGCTGAAGAAGATGAACTTGAACATTTCTATGAAGACCTCAAGGATCTTCTAGAATTAACACCCCCAAAAGATGTCCTTTTTATTATAGGGGGCTGGAATGCAAAAGTAGGAAGTCAAGAAACACCTGGAGTAACAAGCAAATTTGTCATTGGAGTACAGAATGAAGTAGGGC
>SJYW01000400.1:400610-412251 GCA_006410735.1 Raphicerus campestris | reverse complement strand
GATTGAACTGGACTGAACTGAACTGAATAGGCTTCTTTCACAGAAAGGCTGGGTGTCATAGTCTGTTGACTTTTTTCTGCTGTGCCCTAAGGTGCAGCTGGTTAAGAACTATTTCTCTGTTTGTTATGGTCCTATGGGTGCCCATGAAACTAAGCCCTACTGGTCACTGTGTAATCATGGAGCATCCTACTGGGCATTAGTCACAAAAACCACGGCACTGGACATTTGCACTCCTTCCTGGGAAATATTGGCAACCTGCAGTGCAGCAGAGGGAGAGCTTGGAGATAGTGCCTACCCTCTGAGGTCTCTGGAGAGGGTCACAGGGGGCCTTTAGATGTGTGTTTAATATGAAGCCTGCCCCCAAGGCTGCACCTATGAAGATAAGCTAACAGGCCTCTTTTACAGAAAGACTAGGCACCTTAGTCTATTGCCTTTCTGCTGTGCCTTGGGATGTGGCCAGTGGAGAACTCTTGCTCTGTTTATTACAGTCCTTAGGCACCTAAGAATATAAACCTAGCTGGCCACCAGAGCCAGGTGACCAAGAGGTGTCCCCTGGGTGACACCCACACAAATCGGGGTACCAGACAAATGCACAAGCTCCTTCTCAAGAGATACTTAGGAGCTGGAGTGAGGCAGAGAGAGTGCAAAGATAAGGCCCAGTGGCCTCCATCTTTGGAGACTTCCCTGTGGTTCAGATGGTAAAGCGTCTGTCTACAATGTGGGAGACCCAGGTACGATCCCTGGGTTGGGAAGATCCCCTGGAGAAGGAAATGGCAATCCACTCCAGGACTATTGCCTGGAAAATCCCATGGACAGGACACGACTGAGCGACTTCACTCACTCACTCAGGAAGTCTCTAGGTGTGTGTTAAGTTAGATGCTTGCCCCTCAGGCTGGTGTTTTAAGATAAGCAAATAGGTCTACATCATGGAAAGTCTGAGCACTTTTCAGTTGGCAGCCTCTGCTGAGCTCTGGGGCCCTGTGGTGGGAGGTTCTGTGTGAGCCATTTAAGAACTGTTTCTCAAGTTGCCATAGCCTTGTGGGCCTCATGGACACAAGTTCTGTTGGCATTTGCAGCTATATGTTTTGAGGGCTTGTCTCTTAGGCGCAAGTCTTAAAATTGGGGTACCATGTATAGAGTTTAAACTCTTCACTCCTCAGGGAAGTGAAGGATTGTGAGTTCCCCCCCAGCTGTGGCCATAGTGCTGGGGGTTGGTTTATAATACGATTGTGTCTCAGTCTCTCCTAGCTGGTTTTCTGTTTTTACCTCATTATTCCAATGTGTGGGGATCACTCATCTAATCTGGGGTTTCTTTCAGAGGAAACTTCCATCTGTGGCTGTAGAGTTAGTGCATCTGTGGGAGGATGTGAGTTCAGGGTCCTGTCTATGTGGCCATCTTGACCCAGAGCTCCCATGAGTCTCTTTCTTTAGATTCAACTGGAAGTATTGCTCATGGTCATCTATCGAAGACCTGCATCTGTGTTATTTTCCCCCAGACATTTTGTCCCAAAGGAGAGAATTTTCAGTGTATTTGTTATGGAAGCGTCAACTGAAAAGAAAATGCACAACCTAAAAGTTCAGAATTATACTTTGTTGAATACCTTACTGAGGACTATAGCCCAGGAGGCAGCCTCACGGATACCTCTGAGGAGCTGTTCCAAAGAGGCAAGGGAGGAGCTAGGAAATATAGGAGTTTGGGGTGGAAAAATAAACAAAACAAAACAAACAACAACAAAAGAACCATCATGTAGTTGAAGATCAAGATTACCGCTAATCATAAGAAATAGACATTTCAAGTTAATGCTTTTAGTGTTTTTCTATGTATGAAAAGATGCAGGAGTCTCGGCTCATTGAAATTATTCCTTTGATATNGGCCCTGTGGTGGGAGGTTCTGTGTGAGCCATTTAAGAACTGTTTCTCAAGTTGCCATAGCCTTGTGGGCCTCATGGACACAAGTTCTGTTGGCATTTGCAGCTATATGTTTTGAGGGCTTGTCTCTTAGGCGCAAGTCTTAAAATTGGGGTACCATGTATAGAGTTTAAACTCTTCACTCCTCAGGGAAGTGAAGGATTGTGAGTTCCCCCCCAGCTGTGGCCATAGTGCTGGGGGTTGGTTTATAATACGATTGTGTCTCAGTCTCTCCTAGCTGGTTTTCTGTTTTTACCTCATTATTCCAATGTGTGGGGATCACTCATCTAATCTGGGGTTTCTTTCAGAGGAAACTTCCATCTGTGGCTGTAGAGTTAGTGCATCTGTGGGAGGATGTGAGTTCAGGGTCCTGTCTATGTGGCCATCTTGACCCAGAGCTCCCATGAGTCTCTTTCTTTAGATTCAACTGGAAGTATTGCTCATGGTCATCTATCGAAGACCTGCATCTGTGTTATTTTCCCCCAGACATTTTGTCCCAAAGGAGAGAATTTTCAGTGTATTTGTTATGGAAGCGTCAACTGAAAAGAAAATGCACAACCTAAAAGTTCAGAATTATACTTTGTTGAATACCTTACTGAGGACTATAGCCCAGGAGGCAGCCTCACGGATACCTCTGAGAAGCTGTTCCAAAGAGGCAAGGGAGGAGCTAGGAAATATAGGAGTTTGGGGTGGAAAAATAAACAAAACAAAACAAACAACAACAAAAGAACCATCATGTAGTTGAAGATCAAGATTACCGCTAATCATAAGAAATAGACATTTCAAGTTAATGCTTTTAGTGTTTTTCTATGTATGAAAAGATGCAGGAGTCTCGGCTCATTGAAATTATTCCTTTGATATGCGTTTACCAGCTAAGCTATGAGGGGAGCTCATCAAAGGCCAATATCTTGCTTTTCTCCACCCTGAACTCTCCTCACTGCCAGGCGTGGCTGGAGTAGCTGGTGGCTTGATAGCAGGCAACATCTTTTGTTTACTGAAGTGGCAGGCAACACTTTTGTCCACAGGAGTATCTGTCATCTCGCTGTAAGTCAGGAAGGATAGTAGTGATAGCGTGGGTGGTGATGTACTTCATCCATTAAAATCTCAGTGACTTTCATCAACATTAACTTATATTTTACTTATGCTACATTTTCAGTGTGGGTTTACTGCAGTCTTACTCCATGTTCTTTTCACAGGAGGACCTGTGTGAATGGAGCGTTCTCTATCTCAAATATTGTTTCATGGCTGAGGAAGAATACAGAGTTGGTAAACCACAAAATAACTGTTAAAAGTTTCAGGACACACACTTCAAACCCGCATTCACAAAACAAAGGAGGTCACATGGGCAAAATTTAGCAGAGAGAGATGTAAAATTCTTGCACAGAGGAGAGGTACGGCAAGTCACAAGGTCAAGGTGGATCCTTGCAGTGCAGGAATATATAAATAGTCCACAGAGAAAAGAACTGTACATTGTAATGTAATATGTCCTACTCTCTGTATTGTCTTCTAGAAAGTTAAAATTTCTTGATTGAAATGGAATTTTCCAACAAATGTCCTATTGTTTAATATATGGATAATATAGTCATGCAACTAGATTGGCAGAAAGTATTTTCATTTGTAATAGATTTCTGAGTTTGTTTCACTTGTCTTTGTTGCTGCATCAGTATGACTTTACTGAGAGGTAGGAAGCACTATTACATCAATGATATATTTGTGCTACATTCATTGAAACTAAAAGCTCTGTTTTTCTTTTCTTTTCTTTTTTTTAGCATTGCACCTATTTTCTCTAAAACTATATTTGATAAGCCAATAGCTTTTCATTTTCTCCTATAAATTTTTTTTCAAGTACTGATACTTTACTAAAATTTATATCTAACATCTGGAAATAAATTTAACCTCTTAGCATTTTATATTTGAAGTTACACATGTTCAAATAATGTATATGTGACAAATCACAAATTGTAACAAAAATTGGCTTTTTTACTGACATAATTTTACAAAAATAAATAATTATTATCTCATAATTAAGGAATCATTGTGTAATATCTGTCTCTTATACACATCTTCTCCTTCTTGAGTGCCCTGGGGGTTCTGGAGCTCACATTGGAAGGCTGAAATCCCTGATGACTGTGACATCCTTGTTTGCTGATATGGCAGGAAGTAGTCTATTTCTCAATACTTTCTGGGAGATACTGGCCATCTGGAGTGTGGTGGATAGAGAGTGTGAAGATAGTGCCTGCCCTCGAAGGTCTCTGAAGAGGATCACAGTTGGCCCCTAAATTTGTATTTCATTAGAAGCCTGCCCTTTAGGTCAAATCATTGTGCTATGCTGTGCTTAGTCTCTCAGTTGTGTCTGACTCTGCGACCCCATGGACTGTAGCCTACCAGTCTCCTCTGTCCATAGGGCTTCTCTTTCTCCAGGAAAGAATCCTGGAGAGGGTTGCCATGCCCTTGTCCAGGGCATCTTACCTACCCAGGGATCAGACCCAGGTCTCCTGCATTGCAGGCAGATTCTTTACTGTCCTTAAAGATAAGCTAATAAGAAAGCTGAGCTCTGAAGAATTGATGCTTTTGAACTGTGGTGTTGGAGAAGACTCTTGAGAGTCCCTTGGACTGCAAGGAGATCCAAAAGTCCATTCTGAAGGAGATCAGCCCTAGGATTTCTTTGGAAGGAATGATGCTAAAGCTGAAACTCCAGTACTTTGGCTACCTCATTTGAAGAGCTGACTCATTGGAAAAGACTCTGATGCTGGGAGGGGTTGGGGGCAGGAGGAGAAGGGGATGACAGAGGATGAGATGGCTGGATGGCATCACGGACTTGATGGACATGGATTTGGGTGAACTCTGGGAGTTGCTGATGGACAGGGAGGCCTAGCGTGCTGTGATTCATGGGGTCACAAAGAGTCGGACACGACTGAGTGATTGAACTGGACTGAACTGAACTGAATAGGCTTCTTTCACAGAAAGGCTGGGTGTCATAGTCTGTTGACTTTTTTCTGCTGTGCCCTAAGGTGCAGCTGGTTAAGAACTATTTCTCTGTTTGTTATGGTCCTATGGGTGCCCATGAAACTAAGCCCTATTGGTCACTGTGTAATCATGGAGCATCCTACTGGGCATTAGTCACAAAAACCACGGCACTGGACATTTGCACTCCTTCCTGGGAAATATTGGCAACCTGAAGTGCAGCAGAGGGAGAGCTTGGAGATAGTGCCTACCCTCTGAGGTCTCTGGAGAGGGTCACAGGGGGCCTTTAGATGTGTGTTTAATATGAAGCCTGCCCCCAAGGCTGCACCTATGAAGATAAGCTAACAGGCCTCTTTTACAGAAAGACTAGGCACCTTAGTCTATTGCCTTTCTGCTGTGCCTTGGGATGTGGCCAGTGGAGAACTCTTGCTCTGTTTATTACAGTCCTTAGGGACCTAAGAATATAAACCTAGCTGGCCACCAGAGCCAGGTGACCAAGAGGTGTCCCCTGGGTGACACCCACACAAATCGGGGTACCAGACAAATGCACAAGCTCCTTCTCAAGAGATACTTAGGAGCTGGANAGAAATACATCAACATCAAATCACTCCAGTATTGCCAAAGAAAGAATTTCTAGAACTTTCCTTAGAAAATGTTGTGAGAAATATAAAAGCAAATCAATATCTGTTTTATTTCTGTTCTATTCCAACTGCATATTAACAGAATGGCTGGAGTATAGGAAGTCTGTTGACTGATTAAATGAATTTTAATTATTCATGGTCTTATATTCAGGAAATCTCTTCAAGGTATCATTTAAACTAACCTCCAAAAGAAGTTCATTTTGATTCTGCCCTAATTTTTGTGGAAGTGATAAATATGAAGCTACCAAAATCTTCAAGATAGTATACATTAAAAAATTATTAAGTTCCTCTCTCAGGCTTTCTGCTCCAGGCAGAGTAACAAATTCCTTTGGTTCTTTACTACAAACTGGATGTTTTAGTTGTTTAATTCTTTTCTATGGAAGCTCATAAGAGTTTCTACATTTCAAGTAAGTTGTAGTACTAAATTATAGAAAGTCTTCTTTAATTTTTAAATTTTATTTTATTGGCCACAAGGATTGTGGGATTTTAGTTCCCAGACCAGGGGTCAAACCTGCATCCCCTGCTATGGAAGCAGAGTCCTAACCACCTGACCATCAGAGAAGTCCCTAGCAAATCTCTCAGTACAAGTGACTATTCAAGGTGATTCTGTGGTGTCTGTGTGATTTCTTTCTTTCTCCCACTTTCTTTTTTTCCTTCTGTCATTTTGGATTTGTGTATCCTAAAGCTGTGATATTAGAGGCACTAGAATTTAGGGTTGTTTGTCAGTCAGTTCAGTTGCTCAGTTGTGTCCCACTCTTTGGAACCCCATGGACTGCAGCATTCCCTGTCTATCACCAACTCCCAAAGCTTGCTCAAACTCATGTCCATTGAGTCAGTGATGCCACCCAAATATCTCATCCTCTATCATCCCCTTCTCCTACTGCTTTCAATCTTTCCCAGCATCTAAATCTTTTCTAATGCGTCAGTTCTTCAAATCAGGGGGCCAAAGTACTGGAGCTTCAGCTTCAGCATCAGTACTTCCAGTTAATATTCAGGACTGATTTCCTTTAGGATGGACTGGTTTGATCTCCTTGCTATCCAAGGGCTCTCAAGAATCTTCTCCAACACCACAATTCAAAAGCATCAATTTTTCAGCACTCAACCTTCTTTGTAACCCAACTGTCACATCCATACATGACTACTGGATAAACCATAGCCTTGACTAGACAGATCTCTGTTGGCAAAGTAATGTCTCTGGTTTTTAATAAGCTGTCTAGGTTGGTCATAACTTTTCTTCCAAGGAGCAACCCCCTTTTAATTTCATGGCTGCAGTCACCATCTGCAGTGATTTGGGAGCTCAAGAAAATAAAATCTGCCACTGTTTCCCCATCTATTTGCCACGAAGTGATGGGACCTGATGCCATGGTCTTAGTTTTCTGAATGCTGAATTTTAAGCCAACCTTTTCATTCTCCTCTTTCACTTTCATCCAGAGACTCTTTTCTTCTTCTTCACTTTCTGCCATAACGGTGTCATTCTCATATCTGAGATTATTGATATTTCTCCTGGAAATCCTGATTCCAGCTTGTGCTTCATCCATACAGAATTTCTCATGATGTACTCTGCGTATAAGTTAAATAAGCAGGGTAACAATAACAACCTTGACTTCCTCCTTTCCCAATTTGCAACCAGTATATTGTTTTATGTCCAGTTCTAACTGTTGGTTCTTGACCTGCATACAGATTTCTCAAGAGGCAGGTAAGGCAGTCTGGTATTCCCATCTCTTCAAGAATTGTCCAGAGTTTGTTGTGATCCACACAGGCAAAGGCTTTGGCATAGTCAATAAAGCAGAAATAGATGTTTTTCTGGATATCTCTTTCTTTTTCTAGGATCCAGCGGATGTTGGCAATTTGTTCTCTGATTCCTCTGCCTTTTTAAACACAGCTTGAACATCTGGAAGTTCACAGTTCATGTACTGTTAAAGCCTGGCATGGAGAATTTTGAGCATTACTTTGCTAGCATGTGAGATGTGTGCAATTGTGCGGCAGTTTGAGCACTCTTTGGCATTGCCTTTCTTTTGGATTGGAATGAAAACGGACCTTTTCCAGTCCTGTGGCCACTGCTGAGTTTTCCAAATTTGCTGGCATATTGAGTGCAGCACTTTCACAGCATCATCTTTTAGGATTTGAAATAGCTCAACTGGAAGTCCATCACCTCCACCAGCTTTGTTCATAGTGATGGTTCCTAAGGCCCACTTGACTTTCCATTCCTGAATGCCTGGCTCTAGGTGAGAGATCACACCATCGTGATTACCTGGGTCATGAAGATCTTTTTTGTATAGTTCTGTGTATTCTTGCCACCTCTTCTTAATATCTCTTCTTCTGTGAAGTCTATAGTATTTCTGTCCTTTATTGTGCCCATCTTTGCATGAAAAGTTCCCTTGGTATCTCTAATTTTCTTGAAGAGATCTCTAGTCTTTCCCAATTTATTGTTTTCCTCTATTTCTTCGCTCTGATTGCCGAGGATGGCTTTCTTCTCTCTCCTTGCTATTCTTTGGAACTCTGCATTCAAATGAGTATATCTTTCCTCTTTTCCTTTGCCTTTTTCTTCTCTTCTTTTTCATAACTATTTGTAAGGCCTCCTTGGACAAGCATTTTTCCTTTTTGTATTTCTTTTTCTTGGGCATGGTCTTGTTCACTGTCTCCTGTACAATGTCATGAGCCTCCATCCATAGTTCTTCAGGCACTCTGTCTTTCAGATCTAATCCCTTGAATCTATTTCCTGCTTCCACTGTATAGTTGTAAGGGATTTGATTGAGGTCGTACCTGAATGGTCTAGTGGTTTCCATTAGTTTCTTTAACTTAAGTCTGAATTTGGCAGTAAGAAGTTCATGATCCAAGCCACAGTCAGCTTCCAGTCTGCTCCAGCTCCAGCTGGAGCAGCGGCTGGACAGCGCTGGAACGACTTTGAGGAGACACCCCACGTCCAAGGGCAAAGGAGAAGCCCCAGCAAGACAGTAGGTAAAATTGGATTTAAAATCAAACCCCATACCCTCCAGAGACACCTAGAGGGCTCAAACATACCTTGTGCAAACCAGGACCCAGAGACCCCACAGAGACTGAGACATAACTGTGTCTGGGTGTCTCCTGAGGAGGTACTGGTCAGCAGTGGACCGCTGCAGGGGCAGGGGCTCTGGGTGCAGCAGACCTGGGTATGGCATAAGCCCTCTTGAAGGAGGCCACCATTAACCCATCATAGACCCGGAAAAACCATATCTTTGACTATATGGAACTCTGTGGGTAAAGTAATGTCTCTGGTTTTAAATGTGCTGTCTAGGCTGGTCCTAGATTGTCTTCGCAGGAGCAAACAAGTGTCTTAATTTCATGGCTGCAGTCACCATCTGCTGTGATTTTGGAGCCCAAGAAAATAAATTTTGTCACTGTTTCCATTGTTTCTCCATCTATTTGCCATGAACTGATGGGACCAGATGCCATGATCNCTGCAGTCACCATCTGCTGTGATTTTGGAGCCCAAGAAAATAAATTTTGTCACTGTTTCCATTGTTTCTCCATCTATTTGCCATGAACTGATGGGACCAGATGCCATGATCTTAGTTTTTTGAATGTTGATCGAAGCCATCTTTTTCATTTTTTTCTTTCACTTTCATCAAGAAGCTGTTTAGTTCCTCTTTGCCTTCTACCATAACGGTTGCTGTGTGAATGTAATCAGGGCTTTACTGGTGGCTCTGACGGTAAAGAATCTGCCTATAATGGAACCCTGGTTAGATCCTTGGGTCAGAAGATCCTTTGAAGAGGGAGTGGCTACCCACTCCAGTAGTCATGCCTAGAGAATTACATGCACAGGGGAACCTGGAAGGCTATGGGATCACAAAGAGTTGGACACTGTTGGACAAGCTCTATACAGTCAACAAAAATAAGACCAGGAGGAGACTGGCTCAGATGATGAACTCCTTATTACCAAATTCAGACTTAAGTTGAAGAAAGTAGGGAAAACTGCTAGACCATTCACATATAACCTAAATCAAATCCCTTATGATTATATGGTGGAAGTGAGAAATAGATTTAAGGGCCTAGATCTGATAGATAGAGTGCCNTCAGCCCTGGGATTTCTTTGGAAGGAATGATGCTAAAGCTGAAACTCCAGTACTGTGGCCGCCTCATGCGAAGAGTTGTCTCATTGGAAAAGATTCTGATGCTGGGAGGGATTGGGGGCAGGAGGAGAAGGGGATGACAGAGGATGAGATGGCTGGATGGCATCATTGACTCGATGAACTTGAATCTGAGTGAACTCCAGGAGTTGGTGATGGACAGGAAGGCCTGGCCTGCTGCGATTCATGGGGTTGCAAAGAGTCGGACACGACTGAGTGACTGAGCTGAACTGAACTGAACTGAATTGAGGGACTTTCACTTTACCCCTTTTTTCACACATCAAAACCCCCGGACAAAATGTGCTCTCTCTAGCCAAACAACCCANACGACTGAGTGACTGAGCTGAACTGAACTGAACTGAACTGAGGGACTTTCACTTTACCCCTTTTTTCACACATCAAAACCCCCGGACAAAATGTGCTCTCTCTAGCCAAACAACCCAGAAAGGGTGCAACTTAGTAAGACAGAAATGTTTCAGATGATAACTACTCTACTTATTCCAAACACAATAGGAAAAACTGGTCAAAGGCAGGGGAGACTACTTTTGCCCTCACCATCATGGGAGAAGGCGATGGCACCCCACTCCAGTACTCTTGCCTGGAAAATCCCATGGACAGAGGAGCCCAGTAGGCTGCAGTCCATGGGGTTGCAAAGAGTCAGACAAGACTGAGTGAGTTTCCTTTCACTTTTCACTTTCATGCATTGGAGAAGGAAATGGCAACCCACTTGATTGTTCTTGCTGGGAGAATCCCAGGGATGGGGGAGCCTGGTGGGCTGTCGTCTATGGAGTCACACAGAGTTGGACACCACTGAAGTGACTTAGCAGTAGCAGAATGGTGGGTAAGAGCCAGGAATTTCACCCCCCTGCTACCAGGTGTCAGTAGAGAGCCCAGACTTCCATACCCATTGAGCAGTGTGACAAGGTGCCCTTTCTCTCTAATAAGCTTCCCTAGCAGCTCAATGGAGAAGGCAATGGCAGCACACTCCAGTCTTCTTGCCTGGAAAAACCCATGGATGGAGGAGCCTGGTAGGCTGCAGTCCAATGGGTCACTAGGAGTCGGGCACGATTGAGAGATTTCACTTTCACTTTTCACTTTCATGCATTGGAGAAGGAAATGGCAATCCACTCCGGTATTCTTGCCTGGAGAATCCCAGGGACAGGGGAGCCTGGTGGGCTGCCGTCTATGGGGTCTCACAGAGTTGGACACGACTGAAGCGACGTAGCAGCAGCAGTGGCTCAATAGCCAAATCCACCTGCCAGTCAGTGCAGGAGATGCGGGTTCCAGCCCTGGGTTGGGAAGATTCCCTGAAGAAGGAAATGGCAACCTACTACACTAATCTTGCTTGGGAAATCCCACACTAACTTTATGTCAGAAAATGCAGAGAATCAAGACTCTTAAATCAGAATCAACAAAAGAGCTTAGAACTAGTTCAGTTCAGTTCAGTCGCTCAGCTGTGTCCAACTCTTTGTGACCCCATGAATTGCAGCACACCAGGCCTCCCTGTCCATCACCAACTCCCGGAGTTCACTCAGACTCATGTCCATTGAGTCAGTGATGCCATCCAGCCATCTCATCCTTGGTCGTTCCCTTCTCCTCCTGTCCCCAGTCCCTCCCAGCATCAGAGTCTTTTCCAGTGAGACAACTCTTCTCATGAGGTGGTCAAAGTACTGGAGTTTCAGCTTTAGCATCATTCCTTCCAAAGAAATCCCAGGGCTGATCTCCTTCAGAATGGACTTTTGGATCTCCTTGCAGTCCAAGGGACCCTCAAGAGTCTTCTCCAACACCACAGTTCAAAAGCATCAATTCTTCAGTGCTCAGCTTTCTTCACAGTCCACCTCTCACATCCATACATGACCACTGGAAAAACCATAGCCTTGACTAGATGGACCTTAGTTGGCAAAGTAATGTCTCTGCTTTTGAATATACTATCTAGGTTGCTCATAAATTTTCTTCCAAGGAGTAAGCGTCTTATAATTTCATGGCTGCAGTCACCATCTGCAGTGCTTTTTGGAGCCCCCC
>SJYW01000400.1:369151-388490 GCA_006410735.1 Raphicerus campestris | reverse complement strand
TTTAAGCCAACTTTTTCACTCTCCTCTTTCACTTTCATCAAGAGGCTTTTGAGTTCCTCTTCACTTTCTGCCATAAGGGTGGTGTCATCTGCATATCTGAGATTATTGATATTTCTCCCGGCAATCTTGCTTCCAGCTTGTGTTTCTTCAAGCCCAGCGTTTCTCATTACGTACTCTGCATATAAGTTAAATAAGCAGGGTGACAATATACAGCCTTGACATACTCCTTTTCCTATTTGGAACCAGCCTGTTGTTCCATGTCCAGTTCTAACTGCTGCTTCCTGACCTGCATACAGATTTCTCAAGAGGCAGGTCAGGTGGTCTGGTATTCCCATCTCTCTCAGAATTTTCCACAGTTTGTTGTAATCCACACAGTCAAAGGCTTTGGCATAGTCAATAAAGCAGAAATAGATGTTTTTCTGGAACTCTCTTGCTTTTTCCATGATCCAGCGGATGTTGGTAATTTGATCTCTGGTTCCTCTGCCTTTTCTAAAACCAGCTTGAACATCAGGAAGTTCACGGTTCACGTATTGCTGAAGCCTGGCTTGGAGAATTTTGAGCATTACTTTACTAGCATGTGAGATAAGTGCAATTGTGCGGTAGTTTGAGCATTCTTTGGCATTGCCTTTCTTTTGGATTGGAATGAAAACGGACCTTTTCCAGTCCTGTGGCCACTGCTGAGTTTTCCAAATTTGCTGGCATATTGAATGCAGAAGTTTCAAAACATCATTTTTCAGGATTTGAAACAGCTCAGCTGGAATTCCATCACCTCCACTAGCTTTTTTTGTAGCGATGTTTTCCAAGGCCCAGGTGGGTTCAAAAAGACTATAGCATACAAAATAAACATATAAAAATTAAGTGTGGGGACTTTCCTGGTGGCTCAATATTAAGACTCTGAGTTCCCAATGGAGGGAGGGAGCATGGGTTCAAGCCCTGGTTGGGGAACTAAGATCCCACATGCTGTGTGTTCAATAAATAAATAAAATAAAATATTAAAAAACAAGTGTATTTCTATGCAATTGCAATGAATACATAGACATTGAAATTAATAACAATATTTAGAAATATTTAAGTTATATAAATATAAAAACATATTTATAAGACTTTTGTGCTGAAAAGTATAGCTACTGATGAAGGAAATGAATGAAGATCTAAATAAAAGGAGAAACATACTGTGTTCATGGACTGGGATATTGAAGTAATATGATGCTCAATTCTCCCCAAATTGATATACAAGAGTAATGCTATTTATCTCAAAATCAGAGTAAAATTATTGTACCATAAAAACTTCTACATAAATGTTTTTAGCAGCCTTATTCATAATAACATAAATTGGAAACAACCCAGATGTCTTCAACTGCTGCATGTTTAAACAAACTGAAATATATACAGCATGTAGCACTACTCAGCAATTGAAAAAAAAAAAAGAATGAACTATGAATATACACAACTGAATGAATCTCCAGAGAATTATGCTAAGGAAAAAAGTTCATTTCAAATAATTATATATATGTATCCATTTATATAATATTTATGAAATGGTAAATTATAGATATGGAGAACTGATAGCAGTTACCAGGGCTTAAGGAAGGAGTAGAGGTCAGAAGAGAAATGGGTCTGCCTGCAAAGGGCAATAAGACTCTTGTGATGAAGATATTCTGTATCCTACTTACAGTCAAAGCTATGGTTTTTCCAGTAGTCATGTATGGATGTGAGAGTTGGACTATAAAGAAGGCTGAATGCCAAAGAACTGATGCTTTCAAACTGTGGTGTTGGAGAAGACTCTTGAGAGTCCCTTGGAGTGCAAGGAGATCAAACCAGTCAATCCTAAGGGAAATCAGTCCTGAATATTAACTGGAAGGACTGATGCTGAAGCTGAAGCTCCAGTACTCTGGTTACCTGATGTGAAGAGCCAACTCATTGGAAAAGATCCTGATGCTAGGAAAGACTGAAGGCAGGAGGAGAAAGGGACGATAGAGGTCGAAATGATTGGATGGCATCACTGACTCAGTGAACATGAGTTTGAACAAGCTCCAGGAGTTAGTGAAGGACAGGGAAGCCTGGCATGCTGCAGTCTGTGAGGTNTGCTGAAGCTGAAGCTCCAGTACTCTGGTTACCTGATGTGAAGAGCCAACTCATTGGAAAAGATCCTGATGCTAGGAAAGATTGAAGGCAGGAGGAGAAAGGGACGATAGAAGTCGAAATGATTGGATGGCATCACTGACTCAGTGAACATGAGTTTGAGCAAGCTCCAGGAGTTAGTGAAGGACAGGGAAGCCTGGCATGCTGCAGTCTGTGAGGTCACATAGAGTTGGACATGACTGAACGACTGAACAACGGCAACAACCCTACGTATTACCATGTGGATACCCTGTTTGTGATAATGTACTATAGTTTCAAATAAGAAAATAGGCAAAGGGTACATGGAATCTTTCTGTAGTATTTCTTACAATTATTTAACAGTTTTTCGTTAAGTACTCTTATTTTTCTTATATAATCATACATGCAAATAATATTTTATATCTGCTGCTGCTGCTAAGTCACTTCAGTGGCGTTCGACTCTGTGCAATCAGGCTCCTCCGTCCCTGGGATTCTCCAGGCAAGAACACTGGAGTGGGTTGCCATTTCCTTCTCCTATCTTTTCAATATTTATCATTCACTTTTTTCAGGTTATATTTTATTACAAAAATTGCCAAATCAAGATGAAATAATGGGGAATAATATTTTTGCCATCTTATTTTTTCATAAGAACATACCTGGCATTTTTCCACTTGGCACATACATTTGGTTATAAATAGGGACAGATTCCATAAGCCTTTATCTGTAATTCAAAAATCCAAGCAGTTTTGAAACTGAGCAGTTTTTCCTAAGTTTGGGGTCGTAAGACATTGGATTAAAAAATCTGTTATAAACTGATTATTTATTTATTCAATTCACATTGTATAATCATATATTTTGCTGTAGATATACTGAAGTGAAGTAAAGTGAAAGCCACTCAGTCATGTCTGACTCTTTGTGACCCCATGGACTGTATAATCCATGGAATTCTCCAGGCCAGAATACTGGAGTGGGTAGCTGTTGTCTTCTCTAGGAGATCTTCCCAACCCAGGGATCGAATCCAGGTCTCCCACATTGCAGGCAGATTCTCTACCAGCTGAGCACTAGCTGCTGCCGCCGCTGCTGCTAAGTTGCTTCAGTTGTGTCCGGCTCTGTGCGACCCCATAGATGGCAGCCCACCAGGCTCCCCCTTCCCTGGGATTCTCCAGGCAAGAACACTGGAGTGGGTTGCCATTTCCTTCTCCAATGCATGAAAGTGAAAGTGAAAGTGAAGTCACTCAGTCCTGTCCACCAGGTAGGTATAGATACATTGATGCATTTGATTATAGAACTCTTTGAAAGTGATAGGAAACATATGGTGTATGCAGCATATTATCTTTCTAAAACCTGAAAAGTTCAAGAGCCCCATTTGTTTTGAATGAAGAAATTTAAACTTGTACCTCTCTTTTTTCAATCTTAAAGATGTATCCCCTTTATCCTCATGAGTGTTTATCAAATGGATTTCACAGTAAATATATATTGGGACTTCCCTGGTGGCTCAGAGGTAAAGAATCTACTTGCCAGTGCAGGAGACACGAGTTTGATCCCTTATCCAGGAAGATTCCACTGGCCACAGAGCAACCAAGCCCCTGCACCGCAGCTGTGGAGCTCACGCTCTAGAACCTGTGCTCCTCTGTGAGAAGCCACTGCGGTGAGAAGCCTGTGCCCTACAATTAGGGGGTAGCCCCCGCTCACTGCAACCAGAAGTCCACACAGCACTGAAGACCCAACACAGTCAAAAAAAATAAGTAAATAAAATTATTTTTTAAAAACAGTACATACATTGAAATGATTATGGCTGTTTTATTTAACCTGTTGGTGTGGTCTATTGGCTGATAATAATCACCAAAGGCAAACTGACATCAACTTCTAAATCTTAATGAGGTCTGCAAACATTCCTCATTTGAATAATACTACCATATCAACCAAATCAATGCTAATTCAAGCAGGTGTTGGTTTTGACAGTTTCTCAACTAACAACATGGCAATAATATTTATGTACATACATATTTTCCTTTATTCAAAATAGGGTTTAATGCAATGTCTATGACACTCAAAAGTAGGTTTTCATTTTAAGAGTATTTGTAGATGCTCTTTCTCTCCTCACTGCTGCATCATGTTCTTGTGATTACTTCCTCTTGACTTTCTCAGCATTTTTTCTGTTTCTGGAGAATGAGTCTTGTTCCTGTTATGGAGTTAGTCAGGCTTATGGATGGCACACTAAACTAGAAAATGATAACTGTCCAATCATACTTATTTTGTCCTGATTATTCAAACAGTGGGAACTGCTTTCTCCCAATTACTTAAAAGAATCTCTCAAACTCAGAATCTCAAAGACCCTTCTCTTAATCTCAAGTGTTCCCACTAATAATTCTTCAGGCTGAAATTCAACAAATATTTCTTGAGCCCTAGCTAACATTTTTTTTTTTTTGAGAAAAACTATGTTCCAGGTGTTGTTCTAAGGAACTCCCATCCATATATTTAATCTTCACAATTCTGTGAGATGGATGTTAGAATCATTTCCATTTTACAGGTATGGAAAAAGAGGCAGAGAGATGTTAAATAAATTTTTCAAGTCACATAGTTGAAAACAAGTAGTGTGATGATAGACCCACATTATTAATCTCTACTTACACTGTTGCCTAGGTACTGAGATTGTGACAAACCTTTTCACAAATTTTGTTTTATTTAATCCTCAAAACATCTGTAAAATATGTTATCATTTTATGGCAAATCAACTGATATATAACAAAATCCTTATTAAACAGAATATAAATTACAAACATTGAACTAAAACCCAGAAACTCTCAATTCAGTGCTCGTTCTATGACATCATGGGGTTATTAATAAGAGATGTCACCCATATGAGTTCAGATGATAAAGGAAGAAATTTTGTAACATTGTTGAGACCCTGTCATGTTTCAAGCATTGTCTATATATCATGACACATATTTCTCTTAACAACTTTTTGAGATGTATTATTCTCATTTTTTAGGTTAGGAATATAAGGCTCACAAAGTTTAAGTAAATTGCCCAAGATTACATACTTGAGCTAGGATATAAGCCCAGACTGACCTGGCCTAAAGCCAAAGCAGGCAAGTGGCAGGATAGAAAGAAGGAGAGGGCAAGGGGAGAAGCTATGAGGTTCTAGGAGTATTGTGAACACCGCCTGCTATTCTGATAAACTTCTATTTCTTGTTTCTTAAACACACCCTTTTTCTGTCTTCTATCCCAGTCTCTCTTTTGCTTCCCACCCCTCCTTGCATCTCTACTGGTCTCTTGGGGTCTGGCTTTAAAGTCATCCCAAACATCAGAAGGAGGAGGGCAACATGGAGACCACAGGAGGGAGGTGCAAGATAAAAGAACCTTTCCTGGTGTGGCAGTGCTCTCTGACCATGGGAGGAAGAGAAGGTGGAGTCTCTGTAGCATCTTTCTTTGTCCTGATGCTCTAATTTTCCATCATATATGCTCTTTAAGTGGCTTCCTAGCCAGCTGGTCATCTTGGGAAGACATTGAGTCAAAGACATCTGGATAAAGTAAGTGGGTTTTGTTATCTCCTAATTCCTCTTTAGTGGTCAAGTCTCCCATGTTTTCTTTCTACTCAATCCATCCATCCTCCTAGTTGCCTCTACATCTAATAACATCCAAACCCTTATCAGCATTTCTCACATCTGGTCCATTCTGATACTTAGACCAATGTAGTTCTCTTTATCTTTTCCACACATAGCCTGTCTTTGTATTTATTCACATTCTGCCTAGCCTCCCTATAACTTTTATGATTTCTCATTCCTAATTATTTCTATATTATACTTATCTTCACCTAATCTTCTCTCATTGGATCTCTTATCTATATAGCACATTTATTTTACCTAAATACCATCTTTTTATCAACAGAAGGTCCAAGTTCTCTGCTCTTAATCTAACTTCCTTATATTCTANTGATTTCTCATTCCTAATTATTTCTATATTATACTTATCTTCACCTAATCTTCTCTCATTGGATCTCTTATATATATAGCACATTTATTTTACCTAAATACCATCTTTTTATCAGCAGAAGGTCCAAGTTCTCTGCTGTTAATCTAACTTCCTTATATTCTATCTTGTCCCTATAGATTTACTCATTCTTCTATATTCAATGTGTGTTTTCATTATATGTTATTCCAATTCTGTCAAAATTTCTAGTAATTCATTTAAATTCTCTATTCAGTCATTTCCATCCATTTTGTTTCTTTATATTTGATTCCTATCATTTTCAATTCATCTCTTCTATCCATATCTTTCCTTTCTGCATTTTCCCCTCCATCCATGCGTCCATACAACCATTATAATACCTNCTGTCAAAATTTCTAGTAATTCATTTAAATTCTCTATTCAGTCATTTCCATCCATTTTGTTTCTTTATATTTGATTCCTATCATTTTCAATTCATCTCTTCTATCCATATCTTTCCTTTCTGCATTTTCCCCTCCATCCATGCGTCCATACAACAGTTATAATACCTTTACTATTTAGTTATTAAGCAGACCCTAAAATAAGAATCGCTGTCAAAAGAAGAGACAAAAATACTTGTAAATAATCTTTATTTGTAGAAATATGGGTAGTTTTGGAAGATGACAATTGAGAAACTAAAACGTGAAAAATAAATAATGCCTAAGAACAGTTTATTTTTTCTTTCTTTTTTTGTTCCTGGGAGCAATTTTGACAGAGAAGAATATATGCAAGTCACAGAATTATAGAGAATAGCACAATATGTTTAGAAAAAGAAAAACAGTGTTCAATGACATTACTGCAGGACAGTTAAAGGAAATACATTTTGACACACCATCGAGGGATTTTGTATGTTTTCCCCAAAATCAAATGCTCTTGGAATGAGATGTCTATATAAAGTTTTACTCTAGAAACAAGTACAGAGAAGGCAATGGGAACCCACTCCAGTACTCTTGCCTGGAAAATCCCATGGACGGAAGAGCCTGGTGGGCTGCTGTCTCTGGGGTCGTACAGAGTCGGACACGACTAAAGCGACTTAGCGGCAGCAGCAGAAACAAGTAGAAATTAGATTGATAAGAGTTGAGGTTGGAGGAAAAAAGACCAGGTAATAGGCTATTGAAAAATAAGTCAGGAAATAACAAGGACCTGATTGATATAAAGGACTAAGGAGAAGGCAGTAGAAATGAGACAAATTTAGGAGATTAATTAAAGAGGAAGTTTAGATAAAACTTGGATTAGTTGTGGGGTTGGGGTGGGTAGAATAGGTATAGAAGATATAGGAAACTTCCAGATCTCTGGTATGGTACATACTGCAANTCACTTTCACTTTTCACTTTCATGCAGTGGAGAAGGAAATGGCAACCCACTTCAGTGTTCTTGCCTGGAGAATCCCAGGGATGGAGGAACCTGGTGGGCTGCTGTCTCTGGGGTCGTACAGAGTCGGACACGACTGAAGCGACTTAGCAGCAGCAGCAGAAACAAGTAGAAATTAGATTGATAAGAGTTGAGGTTGGAGGAAAAAAGACCAGGTAATAGGCTATTGTAAAATAAGTCAGGAAATAACAAGGACCTGATTGATATAAAGGACTAAGGAGAAGGCAGTAGAAATGGGACAAATTTAGGAGATTAATTAAAGAAGAAGTTTAGATAAAACTTGGATTAGTTGTGGGGTTGGGGTGGGTAGAAAAGGTATAGAAGATATAGGAAACTTCCAGATCTCTGGTATGGTACATACTGCAAAGAAACTAATATCATTCATTGTGATAGAGGAAGAATAGACTTAGGAAAAATTTTCTAGACATGTTATGCTTGCGGGGCCTATGTGACATCAAGGGAATTATACCCACTCTTTGCTATACCATTAAGGATATATGTGGCTACTTTGGCATGTGGTTCCTCTTTTATTTTATATCTATGTAAGCAGTAGCAGCACTGACACAACTAGTAAGAGTGATATATGGGCTTTCCCAGGCTCTAATATTAGAGAAAGAGTAATGAGAGGAACCTTAACAAATCAGTGAAAAAGAAAAGAAAGAAAGGACAACTAGTGGTTCTATGAGGAGATGCCACATGAGTCAATATTTGAAAGTTAAGTAGGAATGAGGTGATACATTAGGTGCTGGATGCCAAGAGCTGCAGGGTATAAAAAATAGTGCAGGCTGTGACCAGAGATAACACCTTGTTTGGTGACACCTTGTTAAATAGCTTGGACTTGATTGTGTAGACAGTGTGGTACCATGGAAGGTTTTAAGCAGGGGAATAAAATGCTCAGATTTAAGCTTTAGGGGAGAGACTATAAGCAGGAAGGTCAATTAGGAGCCTAATCTTTTTAATTTATTTGCTTATTTTCAAATGTGCAGAGCATCAAAGGTGAAGGCAGAAGAGATTAACAGATATGCAGGAATATCTAAGGCCAAAAGGGTCAAATGCACAGTTAATCGCACATGAGGTAGGTACTGAGAATAAAGGATCAAAGCTAAGGTTCTGATGACAATTATAACTTTGAAGTTCCCATTTATGAAGCTAGTATATAGTATAAGAATAGGTGTGGCAGATTAAACTTTCAGGAATGAGAAGATGAAGACATGTCTCTACCACCAGATTACGAGCTCCTTGCAGACTAGGTACATGTCTCATTTACCTTTTCTCTACCACAATTCAGCCTATAGTCTGGAATGTATTTGATTCACCAATACTTTTGAAATAAAGAAATGGTGGGTGTGGATGGTAAGAGTGGGAGTGATGGGAAATGTAAGCCAGGGATATGACATTTTGTAATTGCATTAAAGCACCCATCCCAATATTCTTGCCTGGAAAACTCCGTGGACAGAGGAGCCTGACGAGTGGCTCAAATACTGAGAAATGCTCAAGTACTGCTCACAAAGCATAAAGAAAAGAGAAATTCGGGTGTAAACTTACTAGCAGTTTTGATGTTTTCAGATTCCATATAAAACAGAGACACACAGTATTTGTCTTTCTCCCTCTGGTTTATTTTACTTATCATAATGCCTTTAAGATATAAATTATTTCTTCAAAACAGAGTCATGATGCAGCTCATAGACAAACTCTCACTTCAGAGCAGCTAAGACTCTTAATATTTTTGGTTTTGGTCTATGTTTTTCAGGGACCAACTGGTGCTTATCAATCCATGCTTCGCCAAGGGCCGGAATACACTCTCATCCTATTTCAATACAAGGTAGTTTTTTTTTTTCTACTTTTGTCTTAGCTCATTTCCAGATTACAGAAGAAAACAATGGCTTCAGTTCAGTGATGAATTACATGCACTACTCACATTGCATTCTGCTACTGTAAATCCAGCGGGAGAAAGATTGAGTTTCTGCTGCTGCCTCCTGAACACACTCTATTCTCCCCTGAAAAGCAATGGGCATGACCGACACCATGGAGAGGAAGAACCAGAGTGGGAGAGTGAGTGAGTTTGTGTTGCTGGGCTTCCCAGCTCCGGTACCACTGCGGGCACTATTATTTGCCCTTTCTTTGTTAGCTTATGTGTTGGTGCTGACTGAGAACATACTCATCATTGTGGCAATCAGGAACTACCCCAGCCTCCACAAACCCATGTATTTCTTTCTGGCTAATATGTCCTTCCTGGAGATTTGGTACGTTACAGTCACTATTCCCAAGATGCTAGCTGGCTTTATTGGGTCCAGACGGGGCCACGGACAGCTAATCTCCTTTGAGGGCTGCATGACTCAGCTCTACTTTTTCCTGGGCCTGGGCTGCACTGAGTGTGTCCTCCTTGCAGTTATGGCTTATGATCGCTACGTGGCCATCTGCCATCCTCTCCACTACCCTGTCATTGTCAGTGGCCAGCTGTGTGTGCAGCTGGCAGCTGGCTCCTGGGCTGGAGGTTTTGGCATTTCCATGGTCAAAGTTTTTCTCATTTCTCGCCTCTCTTACTGTGGCCCCAACATCATCAACCACTTTTTCTGTGATGTCTCTCCATTGCTCAACCTTTCGTGCACTGACATGTCCACAACAGAGCTTACAGACTTTGTCCTGGCCATTTTTATCCTACTGGGGCCACTCTCTGTCACTGGAGCCTCCTACATGGCCATCACTGGTGCTGTGATGCGCATCCCCTCAGCTGCTGGGCGCCGTAAAGCCTTTTCCACCTGTGCCTCTCACCTTACTGTGGTGGTCATCTTCTACGCAGCCAGTATCTTCATCTATGCCCGCCCAAAGGCACTCTCAGTTTTCGACACCAACAAGCTGGTGTCTGTACTTTATGCTGTCATTGTACCACTGCTCAACCCCATCATTTACTGCCTGCGCAATCAAGAAGTAAAGAGAGCCTTACGCCATACTCTATACCTGCACCAGGGTCATGACGCTCACTAAGCCTGGGGAAGCTAGCACAAGTAGAAGGGAGGTATTAAATCTCAGATAAATAACTAGGTTTCCCTGGTGGTTCAGTAGTAAAAATTCCACCTACAATGCAGGAGACCACCTGCAGGGTAGGAGAAGTGGTTTGATCCCTGGGTTGGGAAGATGCCCTGGAGGAGGAAATGGCAACCCCTTCCAATATTCTGCCTGGAGAATCCCATGGACAGAGAAGACTGGTGGGCTACAGTCCATGGGGTCACAAGAGTGAGACAAGACTTAGTGACTAAACTACCACCACCAGTGCTCTTAAACTTAGGATCTATGTCTTCTAAGAAGTGCAGAGGAGCTCTCAGAGCCTAAATTAAGAACTAGAGTTTCCAAGGCACCACCAAGGAACTAATTCAGGACAAGGAAGAGAGGTGAATTACAGGCTAGAAGCTGGATTTCTTCAAGACAAGGTCTTAGGCTAGAACTTGATCTCATGTTGTCTGCTCTACTGTAATTTACATAGAACAGGTCCATGAAAGCATATATCCTGGTGGGGTGGAAAGGGATGACTATGAACATGAAACATGACTGAACTCCAATATTTAAGGCAAAAAAAATGCAGAACTAGCATCTAAGTGGCTCTTCCTGGATTTGTTACTGAATTTTAGTTCTGAGACAGAAGATACAAAAAAGGGAAGCAGGAGAAAAGCCATTCAAGGAAGCATAGGCTTCATTATGGAAAAGCAGCAGGAGACTTCTGGATGAGACCTCTTCTAGTTGGAGGATACCAGTTGCAGCCCATGAAGTAGTGGGACTGTAACTGATCAAGCTAGTGTGAATTACAAGCCAGGGAGACAGAAAACTGTGAATTTTTGTATTGGCAATATATCACCCCTTGGACTATGGGGGTTCAGAGCTTCATTTCCTGATTTATCAAGGTCAGTGCCCAAATTGAACTAGAGACTGGGTGCAGTTGTTTATTTAATACTCAGTCTCCCTAATTAGACTATAAGCTCCAAGGAACCAGAGAGCACATTTGTTTATTCATCATTTTATTAGCAGGGCTCAGAATAGTGTTTAGCACATGATAGCTGTAAAGAAATATAGTAAAGGAATATAATTTGGAGCCATGTAGGCAAAGCATGTGTGTGACGTCTATAGGTAGTTTTCGCAGGTTTCAGAAACTAAACCTTGTACATCTTGCTAGGATACAAGTGGGTAAAAAGTTGCACAGCTTGCTAGAAGAAAAGTTGGCAGTATGTATCATAAATGCCAAAAATATTGAAAACATTTGAAACACAAATATTTGATTAAGAAATATCAAATTTCTTAATAGTAAATACAGACATTTGTATTTACTATAAGAAAAATATGGAAATACATTAAACTTCCACAGAAGACTGATTAATTAATTTTTACTCTATACATTAAGTGAAATATCATGCAGACATTAAAATACTATAGTCTAAATAGAGGTAATGACAGAAAAATATTCTTAATATAATAAATGCAAATATTAGGTTATGAATAGTATCAAAATACTACACTGTACAAAATAGCATCAGTCTTGTTCATTTAAATATGAATAGAAGGAATTTGACTGAAAGCAGTATTATGCAATGAACCCCTTTTTCTTATAAACTGCATTTTGGGCAAAGGTATTACCAGCATATTTATTTAAATAAACATTTCTTGGCCAATAAAATATGCAACTTTATTCATCTGGATAGAGAGATGGTTAGAGGCTATGTCAGTGTGATTTTTGGAAATGTAACTCCTTACTTACAATCACCCAAGACTCAGAACAATAGGCTACTTCTCTTTGCAAGTGTAGGAGCATTGTGTTGTTGCAATTTACTTTCCTATATTTGTCTACAGCTTAATAAAGCATATGAAAAGCTATAATCTATATAAAAATATTGAATCACTGTATTGTATACCTGAAATGAATATAATATTGTAAATCAATTATATTTTGATTTTAAAAAGTATATGAAAAGCTACTAGCAATGTTATTATTAGGCATTATTAGCTAGTCCCTACTTATTAAAAATTTTAATATACTATTCACATCTATTTGTGACAAAACAGTTACATAAACTTATAAGTGTCTTGCTATGACAACTGATAAATGATTGGATATGCAGTTCACCAAAAATCTATCTTCTGCCTCTGCCATCGAATAAGTATCTGAAATTGGGTAGTGGTCTGGGAAGGGAATGTCCTCTTCTGGGCATCAGTAGTGTAGCTATTTTATGAGCCTCCTTATCAGTAAACTCCAATTAGCAGAAAGTAAACACCTGTGACTAAAAAGCCTCTTGATGAAAGTGAAAGAGGAGAGTGAAAAAGTTGGCTTAAAGCTCAACATTCAGAAAATGAAGATCATGGCATCTGGTCCCATCACTTCATGGGAAATAGATGGGGAAACAGTGGAAACAGTGTCAGACTTTATTTTTTTGGTTCCAAAATCACTGCAGATGGTGATTGCAGCCATGAAATTAAAAGACACTTACTCCTTGGAAGGAAAGTTATGACCAACCTATAGCATATTGAAAAGCAGAGACATTACTTTGCCAACAAAAGTCCATCTAGTCAAAGCTATGGTTTTTCCAGGGGTCATGTATGGATGTGAGAGTTGGACTGTGAAGAAGGCTGAGCACCAAAGAATTGATGCTTTTGAACTATGGTGTTGGAGAAGACTCTTGAGAGTCCCTTGGACTGCAAGGAGATCCAACTAGTCCATTCCGAAGGAGGTCAGCCCTGGGTGTTCTTTGGAAGGAATGATGCTAAAGCTGAAACTCCAGTACTTTGGCCACCTCATGAGAAGAGTTGACTTATTGGATGCTGGGAAGGACTGGGGCAGGAGGAGAAGGGGACGACAGAGGATGAGATGACTGGATGGCATTACGGACTCGATGGATGTGAGTCTGAGTGAACTCCGGGAGTTGGTGATGGACAGGAAGGCCTGGCGTGCTGCAATTTATGGGGTCGCAAAGAGTTGGACATGACTGAGCAACTGAACTGAACTGAACTGAAACACCTGTGATGTTGATTTCCTTTATTGTGCTTTTCTTTCTCTTCCAAGTTTTTTACAATAAAGTGTGTGTGTGTGTTTAATTTTTTTAGTTTTAAAAAATACCTCCAATTCTGACTTCAAAATTTGAAACCAAATACTTCAGGTGTAGGAAACAAGTTTAGCACAATCTCCTGAACTTATTTATCTTTAAAACTGAGATGTTTGAGTGAGTCAGTGTTAACTCTGGTGGGATTGACACATCTCCTGACTCGGACTATATGTTCATAATCATATTATCCTCATGACTGATATTGAATTTGATATTCTAAACCTAAGATTTTCAAATGAACTATTAATTATCAGATAAGTATTCATCATCCATTGATGTAATTATTTGTCCATAAACCTAGATAGAGGACTTAAAAAAAAACTCTTATTACATTTGATCCTATTTATTTCAAATCATCTTTATAATTGCAAATTTTTCAAAACATTGATAAATGATGTGGCTCTTTTGTAATTCCCTTTGGCCAGGGTTTTGTCTGGGGGAAGTCTCCAGTCTCCTTCATCATTATAGGAAATAGGAGTACTGGATCCAGACAGGATCTTTCAGATAGGAGAGATATTGAGAGTGGCCAGAGGCAACAAATATCTACACAGCACGTGAGGATCATGTAGCAGCTTTTGTCCTCAAAAATGTCTACTGGTTCCCATCAGTTTTGAATAAACTCTTTCTATAGTAAGGGATTCAAGTAAAGACTAAAACTATCAAATTCTGGGGACTAAGAGACAAGACACCTAAAAGGAATGTGATATCTCATAGGATCCTGGATTGGATCCTGGAATGTAAAAAGAATATGGAAAACCTGGTAAAGTATGAATAAAACCTGGAGTTTAGTAACCAAAAAAATGTACAAGTCTTGCTTTCTTAGTTTTGAAAGTGTACACTGTGAGGTCAGGTGATAATATTAGGAGAAACAAACTAGTAAAATATGAGAAGTCTCTTTAAAACGTTTCTGCAAATCCAACATTATTCCCAAATAAAAAGTTTACTTAAAAAGGACTGCATTATCAGCCTTTTTATACTAAATAACTGAACAGGATTCAGTTTATTTCAGTGACTCCATATTAACTTTTTCACAATTTTCTGGATTTTTAATTCTCTTGAAATTCATGCATTGATGCTGTTTTAATTTAGCTGATTGATAAGGGGGAGTTAAAATAAAGTATAAATGACACCGTTTTTGCTTTACATGTTTAGCAACTCTCACTAGTGACACTGGCTCTTTTAGGTGTCACTATTTGCAGCAGGAAAGCAGAGACGAGAGAGGGCCTACAGCACAGATGATTTCATTTTCTCTTACAGTCATTCCTTAGGGGGATAATACCTTCCTGATTTTCATGTTCCATAGTCTCATTTCTTGAACACCAGTGATCTAGATTTCTAGAATGGTGCCAACTCACACATGCCTTTAGACAAAGAATATGAATGGATGGAATATGGGAAGGGCTAGGCCCAGCCTTAGTTTTCTTAAAGAACAAAAGAGGTATGTTTCTATTGGACTTCCTGATATAGAAGGTAGTGTGTTATGAGTAGATAGTATAAATGATAAATAATAAAAATAATTTTTATTTTAAATAAGATGCTGACACTGCTCAGTGAATCGTTTGGAAACAAACTTTTGTCTGACTGTGTTACTTGGCAAAAACAAAGTTAAACTACAAACATCCATCATTTTTGACTTGTGTTTGGAGATAGGTAGGAAAACACTCTGGAGTAGGAAATGGCAACTGACTCCAGTATTCTTGTCTGGAAAATCCCATGGACAGAAGAGTCTGGCAGCCTGTGGCCCATGGGGTTGCAAAGAGTCAGATATGACTGAGCAGCTGGGCACAGGAAGACACTACTGTACTTGGTTTGTATGTGAGGGAAATTGATTTCCCCTTAAGGCCTAGATACAGAAGTGTTTAGTTCAGTTCAGTTCAGTTCAGTTCAGTCGCTCAGTCGTGTCTGACTCTTTGTGACCCCATGAATTGCAGCACGCCAGGCCTTCCTGTCCATCACCAACTCCTGGAGTTTACTTATTTCCATTGAGTCAGTGATGCCATCCAGCCACCTCATCTTCTGTTGTCCCCTTCTCCTGCCCCCAATCCCTCCCAGCATCAGAATCTTTTCCAATGAGTCAACTCTTCACATGAGGTGGCCAAAGTACTGGAGTTTCAGCTTTAGCATCATTCCTTCCAAAGAACATCCAGGACTGATCTCCTTTAGAATGGACTGGTTGGATCTCCTTGCAGTCCAAGGGACTCTCAAGAGTCTTCTCCAACACCACAGTTTAAAAGCATCAATTCTTTGGCACTCAGCTTTCTTCACAGTCCAACTCTCACATCCAAACATGACTACTGGAAAAACCATAGCCTTGACTAGATGGACATTAACCGGCAAAGTAGTATCTCTGCTTTTGAATATGCTATCTAGGTTGGTCATAACTTTTCTTCCAAGGAGTAAGTGTCTTTTAATTTCATGGCTGCAGTCACCATCTGCAGTGATTTTGGAACCTAGAAAAATAAAAAGTCTGACACTGTTTCCACTGTTTTCCCATCTATTTCCCATGAAGTGATGGGACCGGATGCCATGATCTTCATTTTATGAATGTTACAGAAGTGTAAACAATGTAAATTAATCCACTACTGCTAGTTGTCACATCATATCTATGTTATCTGTGTATTCTGACATCATACATATACCTGCCAATATACCTAGGAAGGGTTGCTATATCACAGATTCATTTGAATTCTTCTCAAGAAGGATGGAAAAGAGTAATTTGGAACAAGTTATATATCCTATTTAGAACAAATCACTAGTATTACCTTAAATGATAATAAGTTACAATAGACAGATGCTGCCTAGATGTTATCCTCTAGGATCTTTAGGAGTTTATTTCTCTAGAACTTCTTATTTTTTCAGGTCACTGCTTCACTCCCTTCATCCACCTATTCACAGACATACAAGTGTATCTCCTAGGCCTTTGTTCTTGCAAAACTTCTAGCACTTGATTTTCAATTTTACGGTTAAAGTGAAGTTGCTCAGTTGTGTCCGACTCTTTGTGACCCCATGGACTGTATTCTTCCAGGCTTCTCCATCCACAGGGTTTCCCAGGCAAGAATACTGGAGTGGGTTGCTATTTCCTTCTCCAGGGGATCTTTTCCACTACTGAGGCACAATTTAGAGCAGAGATTCTGTGGGCTCACTCTTCTGTGGATAACTTGACAGACAAAAGTGAACGTGAAAGTAACTCAGTCATGTCCAACTCTTTGTGACCCCCTTGGACTATACAGTCCATGGAATTCTCCAGGCCAGAATACTAGAGTAGGTAGCCTTTTTCTTCTCCAGGGATCTTCCCAACCCAGAGATTGAACCCAGATCTCCCTCATTGCTGGTGGACTCTTCACCAGTGAGCCACAAGGGAAGCCCTGACAGACAAAAGGGATTGTCATTTTGCACTGTTCTTAACACACAGTACATACTTCTCAAATGCTCACTGAATGACTGAGTGCTTCCTGCAATCCAAGGCAGAGGACTCTACAGTCACCCATCTACTTCTGCCATCATTACGCTGCATTCTCTTGTGCTTGTCTCTTTATACTGAAAGCTTTCTTACATCAATTCTTCTGATCAAATCATGGCTGTGATTCATATTCCAACATAGGTAATATTTACACTTGTATACTTATCACAAAGCAGTTTTAGAGCTGTTTTCATATACATATTCATATTACTTCTGAAACTAACATTAATAATATGATAGTGACAAGAGAATTATTATTACCATGTTTTGTGGGATAAGATCCTGAGGAATAAAGATAATTTTTAAAGGTCAAATGTCTTTAAAATGGTGGAATCTACATTAAAACTAGATCTTCTGATTGATGTACCAAAATTATTTCTCATTGCATTATTTTCATGCTACCTTCCTGCAATGAGTCTGGAATGACACTTCTTTGATGAAACCTTTTCTAGATTCCTATGTTAGAAACCATTCACCTAGAACCCTTCATTTGCATCTCTCCTTTGTCACACATTACATACTATACTCATTACAGTATGTTCTTCTAACTTCAATTAGAATATTAGAAGTTCCTAGAGGGCATAAGCCATGATCTACATAATTTTACTCCAAAAAATGTATAGCACATTGACTTGTACATAAAAAGAGCACAATAAAAGCAGGATGTGATTTTTGTAATGAATGAACAAATGAATGTATTAATTACCTTATCAACTGACTCAGAGTTCTTATCCTGATTTTTGAGTAATTTGGTGCTGCACTACTGTACATATAGTAGGAAGAAAAAAGGGTCCCATTATCTACAGGTATAGTTAAATATATTCGAGTATGAAGAGGAATAGATAGGTGGATGGAGAGTCAACCTCCCTGTCCAGGTTCCCTGGACATAATCTTGGCAGCACATAGAGTTTCCCTGAAGCCAAGAGAGACTATGTGAGTGAGTCCTGTGGGAGGAAGAGAGGATGAGTGTTAAATATATTCTGCCTCAGCTCTAGTCTTCTGGTCTCAGTGCTGCAATACTGATCAGGCAGTCTAAGCAGAGACCAGACATGGAAATCCAGGAAGTACAAAAGCCAGCCTGCTCTCTCAAGATTAGTGCAAATGTCTGCAGAATTTTTCACTCTTGAAGATAGAGAAGGTGGATCCTGGTGAGAAGTTGAAGGTACCAGGTGAGATTTATTGATCCCTGAAGAAAGTTCCAGGGAAGATGAGGAGAGGCTTAGGGAAATGACTGCAGGCATCATGTTTGGATGGGGGAAAGGGTATTATAGGGAATTGAGTGGGGAAATGAAGATCCAGTACACATTTACCCAAGGTTGGGGAAATTTGGGCAGCTGAAAGATTGTTTGGATGTTGGACCAGGGAAAAAAAGGTATGTTTCCTGTTGCAGGAAAAAGTCTGTTGGTATCTGTGTTTTCTCTTGAGAATGAGCATACAAAAGACTGAAAACATATTCTATACTTTAGTGAAAGGATATTTTCCTCAGGTACCACAGAGATTCTAGAGCTGAAAACAAGGAAAATAGAATTCTGCATTTCTCTATGATACAAAATAAAGTCTTCTGAGAGGTGCATTTGTGGCAAATACGTGGAGGAGAATATGAAGTAACAGTGATATAATTAAATATATGAAAGCAACATAGGATAAGAAAATAAGAAAGGAGGCATGAGTGATCTGCAACTCAGAGCTTTTCAAAGATGCTATAATCCTATTCCCCAGGAAATTGGCTTACCTCATTTCCCCAGAAAAAAACATTAAAAAAAGCAAGTAAGAATGAAAGTGAAAATGAAAAAGGCTGCATGTTTAAACAAACACACGTGAGTAGCATGTATGAGTCTAGTGCCTTATCCATGCATTATCACATTTATCCTCACAACAAACCAGTAAGATAGGCATTATTAACATTATGTTCTTTTATTATATACGTTTTTATTGTTGAAGCACCTGACTGTTAAATATTCTGTTTAGGATGACATAGCTGGTAGCCTTATTCTGACTCTAAAGTCAGTGCTGATAACTCATCTGCAAAGGGAAGTGTGGGAAATTATGTGGCATATAGTGAAAATGCAGACTGTTACACTAACCCATACCCTGAAGGAAAGTCTCTACATACTGAAGAATGTGGGAAATATCACTCCTTTCTGCTATCAGATCCAGTTGTTTTTCCCAAAGAAAAACACTCGGTCAAAGGCATTGAGAGACAGGCTGAGAGTTGCTTACAAATGAACTACATCACCTGTAAAAGGTGTGGATTGGAGGCCCTGGGGTGAGACATAATCCCTTTCTATCCAGCAAGCAGTGCAGAGGTCTGCTGACATGTGCTGCTGTGGAAAGG
>SJYW01000400.1:341396-367604 GCA_006410735.1 Raphicerus campestris | reverse complement strand
GAAAACAACAGATGAAATAATGTAAAACAAATATCAAAATGTATTTCTAACTTGACTGAATTTAAGTATTCACTTCATTTTTGCCATTTTCTGATTTCCCTTAAAAATCATGAAGTATTTTGGCTTGTGTCAGTCAGAACACTGATTAGTAAAGAGATCACTATTTTATATTTAAGCTGATTTTTTTTAAAGAATGTATTTCCCTTTGAGTTTGTATTTTTTAAAAAAGTGTTTTTGTTTTGTTTTTACGGCTGTGCCACGCAGCATATGGGATCCTAGTTCCCCCACCAGGGATCAAGCCCCCTGCATTGGTTCATGGAGTCTTAACCACTGGACTGACAGGAAAGTCTCTCAAACTATAAACGTTTTAGTAAGTTTATAAGTTTAAAACTGTTGAAGTTTAAAAGTCTTTAGTAGAATTAATCTGCAGAAGAGTTTGCCTTTTAGAGATGGTGGTAGTAAATTTCAAAGAAATTGAGAGGTACTTTAAATGAATAAAAGGAAATGAAATATAAGATATTGATTTAAATAGCTCTTCTAGACCTACATTCATTCCCTTGATTATTTATGGTTTTCATTGGGAGAGGTAAAGCAGGCAGTGCATAAATGTATGGAAAAGCTTTTCTCTTCACATATGTAAATAAAAAGTTACCCATCAAAAGAAGTAACACTTAATAACAGATGCTTAAGTATAAGCAAAGAAGTCAAACTTGAATCTGCAGCCTTCAAAAACTATGACAAGCCCCAAAGCTGGAACTACAGAACTAATATAAGTCAGGGCGATTTCCCATCCTTTCAGATGAATCAAACATATTAACTACCAAAGCTGTCATCCTAGCTCAGCAGTGCGCTCTGGGGAAATCACTCCAAGTTCCAGTTTCCTCATGTATAAAATGGAGATTAAAGGTACCACCAGTTCTTCCTGGAAAGTTGTGAGATGCAAATTAAATTAATTTCAATCTGATGTACAGTAACAGTTGGTAGAAGAACGAATTTTTAGAAGTTAGAATACCTGAATGAGTGTATATATCCCTGAGCTCAAAGTCTGACTGGCCTATTTTTTCCCACCTCTGGAAAGAAGTGAAATATGTGTGCCCACAGTTCACCAAGATGGAAGACTCCGCTACTGTTTTAGCCTCCTTTGTCTTAAGTAGAAATACTGGTGCCACTAGAACATTTAATTTGGAGACAGAAATGATTAATGTGAAATGGATCACAAACTGGGTCAAGGAAAGCCCCAGTTTATAAAAGGATGAAAGTCTTGAAAATAAATAATTTAAACCAATATTTAGTGATAAAGGAAAATTAATGATCATGTTAACAAGCTTTTAAATTCCTACCACAAAATTTCTTACTTGAGTGCTGAAAGTTTTTCTTTCAATTCTTCTGAGGTAATTTCTTCAAGCAGGAAAAGCTTTGATGTAAATGCATCAATATGTCCTAAAATAAAAGATCAAACTTAAAAAGAACAATTACTGTATTTAAAAATCAAAAAAGCTAAGTTATCCAATCTTTTTAAAGATGTTTTTACACAATTGTCATAATTATAAAGGAACTTTATATTCTAAAAAGAGAAATAGACATTAAGTTTATTAAGTAAAGCTGTATTTTAAAATAACACCAGAAGTCAGATTATAAAGGAATATGTATTAATTCTAAAATATTTGCTGAACATAGAAAACTTTATACATGTCCACATCAAAAAAATCATCTCTAACTCTACAATTTAAGAACAACAACTGTTGAAACAATGGTTTCTAATTTCTAGTAAACTTGCATTTTTATGGAAATTAAATTTTTAGAGTGCTTCCCAGGTGGTGCTGGGCTTCCCAGTGGCTCAGCAGTCAAGAATCTGCCTGGAATGCAGGTACCAGAGGAGATGTGGGTTTGATCCCTGGGTCAGGAAGATTTACTGGAGCAGGGCATGGCAACCCACTCCAGCATTTTTGCCTGGAGAATCCCATGGACAGAAGAACCTGGTGGCCTACAGTCCACAGGGTTGCAAAGAGCCATGACTGAAGCAACTTAGCATTCATGTGTGCACATACCGTAATATTATAAAAGCAAACAGGTAAAATAGAATTTATAGTTTGGGTATGATAAATACATTTCTCAGACAAACTTGGTTAAGGTAAAAACTTGGCTCACTTATTCACAATAGCCAAGATGTGCATAACCTAAGTGTCCACCAACAGATGAAAGGATAAAGGTGTGATACACACACAAATAATGGAATATTATTCATCCATGAGAAAAAAGGAAAAACTGCTATTTGCAACAAAAAAAAGGACATTGAGGACACTATGCTAAGTGAAATAAGTCAGAAAGTGAAAGATAAATACTGCATGATAACTTACATGAGAAATCTGGGGGAATAAAAGTCAAACTCATAGAAAGAAGCAGAAAGGTGGTTCTCAGGGGTTGGGGGCTAAAAGGGTACAAACCTTCAGTTACAAGATGAACAAGGTCTGAGGATCTGATGTATGACACANTGATATTTCTCCTGGCAATCTTGATTCCAGCTTGTGCTTCTTCCAGCCCAGCGTTTCTCATGATGTACTCTGCATATAAGTTAAATAAGCAGGGAACAGCTCCAAAACTAGGGGAAAGGTAGTACATTATTGAAATAATTACACAATTTGGCAATTTCTGTTGACGAAAAGAAGTAAATCTAGACTTAATAGAAACTTTATTTGAAAGAATTATTGCAATAAGGGGAAAGAGATTATTGTAAATAGAGAAAACAATCCAAACTCTGAACTGCAAGCCTCTCAAAGGTAAGGCCGAAAGAAATTTTCTTTTATGGGAAAGGATCAATAAGAACTTAGTATTGTGGAAGTGGGATACTCAGGGAATGTTTTATTCTTATGAGGGATCATTAACGAAGAGTTTTATNACTCTGAACTGCAAGCCTCTCAAAGGTAAGGCCGAAAGAAATTTTCTTTTATGGGAAAGGATCAATAAGAACTTAGTATTGTGGAAGTGGGATACTCAGGGAATGTTTTATTCTTATGAGGGATCATTAACGAAGAGTTTTATGCTGGGTCACGAAGTGGGTGGGTCAAAGTTCCAGGAACTATAGAAAAGAGAGAAGCTTAGCTAGTGTTTAGTTTCAAGCTTTTTAAATGGTCAGTGGGGAAAATCATTTTAGAAATCTTTTGTGAGGTTATGAATGGGAATTTAAAGGGTCTATGTCTGCCCCCATTTTAAGTAAAAAAGGGAGACTTATCTAAGGTGTGTCTTATCTAAGTTATGGTGGTTCTTTGAGGCAAGTTGTTTTTCAGAATACAAAAATATAAATATATTTCTTCAACAACCCTTGCTTTCCAGGAATAAAGAACTCAGCAAAAGTTTAACATAGTAACTCTTACATGAATCATAATAGCAATGTTAAATATTTGCTGAGTCCTTTATTCCTGGAAAGCAAGGGTTGTTAAAGAAACAACCCAGACAAGCTTAGACAGTGTATTAAAAAACAGAGACATTACTTTGCTGACAAAGGTCTGTCTAGTTTATGGAAAACTAAAGTTTTCCAAAGTTATGGTTTTTCCAGTAGTCATGTATGGATGTGACAGTTGGACTATAAAGAAAGCTGAGTGCTGAAGAATTGATCCTTTTGAACTGTGGTGTTGGAGAAGGTTCTTGAGAGTTCCTTAGACTGCAAAGAGATCCAACCAGTACCTCTTAAAGGAAATCAGTCCTGAATATTCACTGGAAGGACTGATGCTGAAGCTGAAGCTCCAATACTTTGGCCACTTGATGCAAAGAACTGACTAATTTGAAAAGACTCTGATGCTGGGAAAGATTGAAGGCAAGGAGGAGAAGGGGTTGACAGAGGATGAGATGGTTGGATGACATCCCTGACTCAATGGACATGAGTTTGAGCAAGCTCCAAGAGTCATCGATGGACAGGGAAGCCTGGCATGCTCCAAGGAGTCGGACACAACTGAGAGACTGAACTGATACTGATGGTAAATACAGAGAAGAAGGGAACTGACTGGACCTGGAAAAATAAAGGGAAGCTTCAAAAATAAGGAGAAACATGAATTGGGTTACAAGTATAGCATATTGGAAAGCTCTCATGTAATATAATATTATAGGGGAAGAAAAAATTTCCCTTCTTTCCTTCTAGATTTTTTTGGCTGGTCTAACAACTAAATTGATGTAAGGCCAAAACATGAAGGTGCAAAAGTAGCTAGAAAATCGAGATTTATATAAAATCCTGAGCTAATGAAGGGGTGGGGAGCTGAGGTTTCAGTGAGAAAGAAGGCCATTCACTAAAAGATGAGAAAAGCAAATGCTTGGCAAACAAATATTTTCAGTGGCATGTAGATAATCTTTCTGATATAAAAGATTATCTCTGGTATGAGCTCTATTTCTGGTGGAGGAGATCATATAAATTCATTTAGGCAGGTAAAGGAGAGGTAAAAAGCTTTTCGACAGCTGCTGAGCATTACCTGCATTCTGTGAAAACAATCTCCAGGACAATGTGATACAGCATGCAGTGGTGTACTCTGCATCACCTCAAAAGACAGAGTTCAGAGAGCTATGAATTTCAGGAAAGATGACAGAATGCAGTTTCTAAGGGAAGAAAGTGATCTAGAAGGTAAGAAAAAGAAAGAGTGGTTATAAAAGGAATTACATTGACTCTTGCCAGATAAGAGGTCTTAAACGCCAGGACCAAGTAATATGATGATATAATAAACCAATTATGACATACATGTAAATAATGCAATTTGTTGCTTTGTTTAATCTTTAAATAGTTTACTCTTTATTCTAAAGTATAACATATTCATACAACATAACATTATATTATATTATATAAGTCTTCCTGGACAGGATGGCAAAGCAGAAGGACCTTGAGCTCACATACTCTCAGGAGAACACCAAAATCACAATGAACCGATGAACAACCATCAATAAAAAAAGACTGGGACCTACCAAGAAAGGTATNAGTATAACATATTCATACAACATAACATTATATTATATTATATAAGTCTTCCTGGACAGGATGGCAAAGCAGAAGGACCTTGAGCTCACATACTCTCAGGAGAACACCAAAATCACAATGAACCGATGAACAACCATCAATAAAAGAAGACTGGGACCTACCAAGAAAGGTATTCTTTTTTTCTTCCAAAGACATAAAGAAGGAATTCAATGAGATGGTAGGAGGAGCCCACTCATGATATAATCAAACCCCATACTTGTCTGAGTGGGCAACCCACAAACTGGAGGATAATTATATCACAGGAGTTCTCTCAGAGTGAGAATTCTGAGCCCACATTAGGCTCCTCAGCCTCAGGTTCAGATGTTGGGAGGAGAAGCCCTCAGAGCATTTGGCTTTGAGGTGAGTGGGGCTTGATTGCAAGAGTTTCACAGGACTGGGGGAACAGAGACTACATTCTTGAAGGGTGCACACAAGGTCTCATGTGTACCAGAAACAAGGACAGTGACTTCATAGGAGGCTAGGCCAGACCTACCTGCTGGTCTTGCAGTGTTGCAGAAAGCGGGGGTTCTCCTTCCAGGGCCTAGGAGTGAGCTTTTGTCTAACACTTTGAAATGCACTGAGACACATGTGCTGGCAAAGCAAGAGACTTAATTGGGAAGAGGCACCTGGGTGGATAGCAAAAGGGTAAGGGAACCCAGGAGGACTGCTCTGCCACGTGGTCACAGGCTTAGGTTTTATGGTGATGGGATTAGTTTCTGGCTAATCATTCTGACTCAAGGTCCTTCCTGGTAGCCCAAAGATTACTCAGCTAAGATGGATTCCATCAAGGAGAATTCTGGGATGTTTTTACAGCAACATGGCANGCAAGAGACTTAATTGGGAAGAGGCACCTGGGTGGATAGCAAGAGGGTGAGGGAACCCAGGAGGACTGCTCTGCCACGTGGTCATAGGCTTAGGTTTTATGGTGATGGGATTAGTTTCTGGCTAATCATTCTGACTCAAGGTCCTTCCTGGTAGCCCAAGGATTACTCAGCTAAGATGGATTCCATCAAGGAGAATTCTGGGATGTTGTTACAGCAACATGGCGTATAATAATACCTATATAAGTATTTCATATGTGTAATATCTAGAGAAATTATTTTAAAAACTATATGAAATAGTAATACTCAAATCCATTACAAAGTAAAATGAAACTAAAAAATTCAAATAGCTTCCAAGAAGGTAACAGAAGATAACCAGGATTAAAAAAGAGGGGGAACAAATAGAAAATATAAAATAAAATGGCAAACTTATGCTCTGCATATCAATAGCTGCATTAAATGTGAATAATCTAAATAAACCAATTAAAAGAGATTAGCAATGTGAGTTAAAACAACAGCCAGAACTATATTGTTTACAAGAAACTCATCCCAACATAATGGCATAGGTAATTTGAGAATAAAAAAGATGAAAAAAAACACATTATGTAAGAATTAAATTTTTAAAAGTAGGAATGTCTATATTAAAATACTGTAAAAAGCAGAGATATTACTTTGTCGACAAAGGTCCATCTAGTCAAAACTATAGCTTTTCCAGTAGTCATGTATGGATGTGAGAGTTGGGCTATAAGGAAAGCTGAGTGTCAAAGAATTGATGCTTTTGAACCGTGGTGTTGGAAAAGACTCTTGAGAGTCCCTTGGATATCAAGGGGATCAAATCAGTCCATTCTAAAGGAAATCAGTCCTGAATATTGATTGGAAGGACTGATCTTGAAGCTGAAGCTCTGATACTTTGGCCACCTGATGCAAAGAACTGACTCATNGACTCTTGAGAGTCCCTTGGATATCAAGGGGATCAAATCAGTCCATTCTAAAGGAAATCAGTCCTGAATATTGATTGGAAGGACTGATCTTGAAGCTGAAGCTCTGATACTTTGGCCACCTGATGCAAAGAACTGACTCATCTGAAAAGACCCTGATGCTGGAAAAGATTGAAGACAGGAGGAGAAGAGGGATTACAGAGGATGAGGTGGTTGGATGGCATCACCACCGACTCAATGGACGTGAGTTTGAGCACGTTCTGGGAGCTGGTGATGGATAAGGAAGCCTGGCGTGCTGCAGTCCATGGGGTTGCAAAGAGTGAGACACAACTAAGTGGCTGAACTGTCTGAAACTTGAATTTAGAACAAAATTTACTATGCAACAAAGAAATTATATAAGAACTAAAGGCCAACCAAGAAGATAATGGCAATTCTAAATGTGTATGCTCAAAACAGAGCATCATTTTAGAAAAAGTAGTAGAGTTAAAAGGAACAGTAGACAAATATACAATTTAGGTTGGAAAATTTCAACGGTTCTCTCCTAACTGGAAGATGCTATATGAAATAACTAGACAGAAAATCATCAATAATATAGAATAACTCTACAATAAAATAGAATAATTTAACCAACAATATCTTATAGACATTTATAGAAGCTCAAACAACAGTAGAATACTTTGTTTTCAAGCACCAAGAGAACATTTATATAGACCATATCCCATGTCATAAAGCAAGCTTTAAAACATTTAAAAGAATTCAAGTCATACAGCCCAAAATGGAATCAAACTAAAAAATCAATGATAGAAAGAAATCAGAAAAATATCAAAACATTTTGAAATTAAACAGCACACTTTGCAATTACTCATGGATCAGAGGGCTTCCCAGATGGTGCTAGTGGTAAAGAACCCACCTGCCAATNCTACACTTGGTGTACAGTAGAAGTAGATACTCAATACACGTGAATAAATTACTGAGCAAAATGTTTATTTAGAGAAAGGGAATTTCATCACACCATAATTTGTGACAGTTTGAATATTATCGTTTTTCATTTTGTGTGAAAGTTCAAGGGATAGTGATTGATTATATAGGCGAGTATGCATATGACCAAGAACAAGCAAAATTAAGATTTTGAGACATCCTGTTATTCATGCATGTAACCATGGGTATTATGTTCAATGTCTGCCAGCTTGTAAGCAATATAAATCCAATTAGATTCATATTTTCTGACTATTTTCAGTGTATGTTATTATAGCACTCCCTATGTTTGACTTGATTCCTGTTATCTCAGTTGCAATTATTTATGAAATTTATTTCATTTAATGACAGTTTTTCCATTAGATTAAGTTTCACAAATGCAGGATCAAGTCTTTTCTGTTCACAAATTTTTTTCACAAATTTTATGTTCACAAATTTTCCTCCTAAAATTTCTGTTCACAAATTTTAATAGTAAGTGTTCGATGATTTTTTAAAAAAATAAAATCATATTTTTTCACTCTTATCCACTTACTGGTATATGTTCATATCAAGCAAACTTGGTATCTCTCTCTTTCTCAAAGGTGAGTCTCTAAGTAACTAAATTATTGCTCTTACCCACCTTTATCTTTCTACCATCAGTAGTATCAGTTGCTAGATGTCTTCATTATCTCTATAGCCTCCAGGCAAAACTGACTCCATCTTATTCTATTTTTTCTGGATTACATTTGTTAATCTAATTTCTTTGGGATACAGAACCTCCATTTTTCAACATTAGCATTTAGCAGGTTATATGAGTTCAAGCCATTTTTTTTTAAAGTGGTTATATAAACAGCCCCAAACTCCACAGGTAATTTGGAGAGCTGCTCCAAGTCTGGCTTTCTGAGAATAATTCTGATCATTAACACCTAACCTGAAATACTTTCCAACCTAAATAAAGTCGCAGGACTCATTCTCTGGTGAGTACATCCTTGCTCTTGTCCTAATATCCTCTATCTCTCTGTGTTCTTCTTTTGCCTATAAAACACATTCCATTTTAAATACCCCATAAGTGGGATCATACAGCATTTGTCCTTCTGTGACTGGCTTCTTTCACTCAGCATAATATCCATGCTGTCACCTCTGGCAGGTTTCCTACATTTTTAAGGCTGAATAATACTCCACTGTATACATATATCATATTTTCTTTACCCATTTATCTATTGGTGGATGTTTAGGTTGCTTCCACATCTTTGCTACTGCAAATAATGTTGCACGATCCCACATATATGAAGTAATTAAAATAGACAAACTTGTAGAAACAGAGAATAGAATAATGATTTTCAGGGGAAAGGGAAGAGAAAATGGAGAGTTATTGTTCAACAAGTTTAAGATTTCACTTAGGCAAAATAAGTCCTAGAGATCTGCCATTCATCACCGTGCCTGCAGTTCATAGTGCTGTATCATTTACATAAAAATTTGTTAGCGAGTACATCTCACGTTTTCTTACTACAATATGAACACACACACACACACTCTCACACACACACACGCATTCCAGAGTATCTTTAGCCATATGCCTCAGGGTGTAAATTCATATTGTGGTTCCTATATGTCTCTGGATATTTACAAAGAAATTATATCACACCAAAAAAGCTATACTCTACTATATATCATATACTTGATATTTTAATAAACATTGGTTCAATTTATACTTTTAGTCTTTGCTCATCATTACTGAAAAGGGAGCTTTTCCTTCACAAATCTTATCTTGTGATCCAAAGTTTTAGCTTTCTTTCCTAGATTTGTGTCATTTGTCAAATTGGATAGCATGTCATTTTATTGGATTCATATATTAGTAGAAACACTAGGTTGGATAAGATCTAGAAAAATAATATGGTAAGTAATTAGATACTTGAATTTGAAGCAGCATCAAATAGTCAATAATGCTTGATAAATCTGCCATATTATAACTATGTTGTTATGAATTCTACACTTCTGCCACCTCTGCATGTAACAGAAGAGACTCAGTTCTTTGATTAAAACAAGTCACTTACCTATTATATATGCCTGCATTTATCTAATATAGTGAACCTGACATAATGGTTAACAACCACATTGTAAATAAAAGATTAATTTGGAGGTCATAGTTTTCTAGTAAATTCAATTTCAGAAATTATTATTTTTATTAATCCATGTGCTATTTGTTAGGTATTTTCATCAGTTTTACACTATACTTTATTGAATCTTTTCTTACAAAAAACATAAATATGTTATATATCACATTACCTAGTAAAAAATGCTAAGGTAGAAAATTAAGAAAGGGAAGTGAAAAAGGTAATATGAAACATGGGATGACAATTTAATGAGATGATTAGAAAGACCTTGCTAAGAAAGCTATATTTGAAGAAAGACCTAAAGGATTTGAAAGAGGGAGTCTTTCGGTTGTCTAAATAAAAGGCATTCTAGACAAAGTTAACAGCAAGTCTAAAATTCCTTGGGAGAGAGGCCAAATGTTTGTAGAGGAAACAATAATTTTAGGGAAGAACCTGATTTCATTTATTGTCTGATTTAATGTTCCACAGGGCAGGACAAAAAGGATTCGATGTTGGAGATGGATAAGAGATATAGTCAAAAGGAGGCTTTTCAATTGTATGAGAGTTAATGCGCAGAGGTATTGTGTTCAACTGCACTCAGGTGCTTCTTGTTGTAATAAGTATTAGCAGAGATAAAGAACATATTGAGATTAATCTTTTCATGTTTAAGGCAGATAATGATGGCAATGTGAATTTGGGAAGTTAAGGAGAGGTAAAGAGATAGTTCCAAGATAACACAGTCCTCTGGTATTCCTTCTTTACTCCTGTAGATGAAGGAAGGCATGGAGGCCAGGAGTATAGAAAGTTCTACTCCATGTATGTGGAGACCAAGTTTATTCTGGGGATCCTGACCACGGATGTAGGAATCAGACCTCTCCAGTTTTAGGTTTCAGAATATCAATTGTTTAAACTACATTTTAATTTTAATATTTATCATTCTAATAATTTATACTTCTAAAAACTCATAATGGTATTTTATTATAATTTGTTTCCTACTTCTCAATGCTATGTAAAGATATTACTTCTTATTCCTAACATGTTTCTTAATCATACTATAGAATAGATCACTTATTGGAAATTTTCCTGTGTGTGTTGGTTCCAATCATGGACTACAGATTTAATTGTTGATTCAATCATGTGTCTTCTAATATTAGTCTGTTTTTTATTTGGTTGCCTTCATTTCTTGGATTATTCTAATCATTAAATATTTCTTATTTTTACCTGATCACTATTATATAAAGTAATTTTATATATTATATACATTACTTTCTATAATAATATTGTCTCTATTATTTGAGACAAAATTTCTAGCCGTTTCTAACTTTCAGCCACTAATCTTTCATATCCTACTTGGCTTTTAAATCACTAATAGATTTGGCCCAATGCCTTCAAAGAAGTTGACACGTGAGCGATTGACAAATTCTCTGCAAGAACTTCTTGATGAAGAATTCAAGAAGTTTAAGAGTAAACTCACCTATGTTGGTTTGAGAAAAAAAAATTAAGAATATTCTCAGGGGGAAAATTATGGAAGCTGATACTGAAGATCTTGCTCAAATCCTAGTCCAACATTATGTGCCAGATTATGCTGTAAAAGTTACCACAAAAATCCTGAAAAATATTCATCACAGATGTACGACTGAGATACTTTTAGAGGAAATCTTCAAAGGTGAATCAGAGCCCCAGATTTTCTGCAACTCATGCTATTGTCTCATTAAATTGCCCCTAACTTAGTTTCATCTACTCACCAAAGCCCTGTAGCTTTTCATATCTCATCACATAGAACAAAAGTGAAAGTGAAAGTCACCCAGTCGTGTCCAACTCTTTGTGACCCCATGAACTGTATAGTCCATGGAATTCTCCAGGCCAGAATATTGGAGTGGGTAGCCTTTCCCTTCTCCAGGGGATCTTCCCAACCCAGAGATCGAACCCAGGTCTCCCACATTGCAGACAGATTCTTTACCAGCTGAGCCACAAGGGAAGCCCACATAGAACAAAGACTGCCTCAAAAAAAACTCCAAAACAAACCTTGATTAAATGTTTATTATATTAGCCTAGACTTTTCAGTTATCATCCATTTTAAATGGTAAATTGTCCTCAAGGCTGTATCTATAATTATAATTTTTTCTAAATAAATTGTATAATTTTACACATTGTTAGTAATTTAATCAGTAGTAGAGTAACTAAGGAAGATCTCTTTAAGAAAATACAGAATAAAAAAATGGTTTGGGCAATGTGGTGGCATCATGTGGAGGCAAAATGAAGGGCATACACAGGAGCCCAAAGAAGAATGAATTAATGGCACCCCATTCCAGTACTCTTGTCTGGAAAACCCCATGGACAGAGGAGCCTGGAAGGCTGCAGTCCATGGGGTCACTGAGGGTTGGACACAACTGAGCAACTTCACTTCATTTTCATGCATTAGAGAAGGAAGTGGCAACCCACTCCAGTGTTCTTGCCTGGAGAATCCCAGGGAAGGGGGAGCCTGGTGGGCTGCCATCTATGGGGTCGCACAGAGTCGGACATGACTGAAGCGACTTAGCAGCAGCAGCATGATTAGAGTAAGAATGGTCATAAGAATCAGGGTCAGGTACAAAGTTCAAGGCTATGAGATTACTGTATTTGGATTACAGATGTCCCTTTTGCACCTGAACTTATTTCTTCCTCAATGAGAGTGGTAGTATTTAAGAAGGGTTATAAAATAATATGTTTTGTAAATCTAATTTTCCAGCAAAAAGTGAATACAGAAAGAACAAGATGATGGTGAAACAGATGAGGATGATGATGACACAGATGAAGATGAGGATGAGGATGATGAAAGTGATGAAGAAAAATCAAGTGATGATAATGATGAGGACAGCAATGACAATGATGATAGTGATTACAATGATGATGATGATGATTAAAACGGAAAAAAAGTTTCCAACCAAAAAGAATGCTAGAAATATTTACCTTTAGTGCTTTCTACAAGAATGTGGGAACAATCTACATTTCTAATAAAATGTAACTAATAAAACTAATGAACTAATAAAACTAATAAAACTCTAATAAAACTAATAAAACTCTCTGAACTAAATGTCTACTAATAAATTGTTAAGAAATAGTTTGCCCTTCCTTCCTTCCTGCCTGCTGCGCCTGCACGCTTCGAGGCATGGGGCAGTGCCTCCGGCCGGTCCACGCCACCTGAGGATCCCGGAAAGCCACCCCCGCCATGGAAGAGGACCAGGAGCTGGAGAGGAAAGCAATAGAAGAGCTGCTGAAAGAGGCAAAACGTGGGAAAACAAGAGCAGAAACAATGGGACCAATGGGCTGAAGTGTCCTCTTGCTGGGACAAATAAAAGATTTCTAATTACACAATTAAGAACGTCAGGACGGGTTTACAGCAGGGCCTCCGTCCTGTCTGCGGACAGTCACCCGAGGCTCCACGAAGGAAGGAGCACAGCGACGTCCCAGCAGGTTTAAGCGGCTTCGGCAGTGTAATGTACATTCGNTTTCTAATTAACACAATTAAGAACGCCAGGACGGGTTTACAGCAGGGCCTCTGTCCTGTCTGCGGACAGTCACCCGAGGCTCCACGAAGGAAGGAGCACAGCGACGTCCCAGCAGGTTTAAGCGGCTTCGGCAGTGTAATGTACATTCGTCTGGGTTTTCTTTTGTCTTGTTTGGAAGTTGGTTTCAAAATAAATCTAGAATGTATAAGTTTTCGGAGATTATTAAAACTAGTTCCAGTTTTGGTTTTTTGATGTGCTGCACTTGTGGTCTTTTCTCGGAATTTCTCAAAACAGAAAGATACTTGTCTATCCTATACTTTTTAGGGGTGACAATTTTAGAAACCTGGACAGTGACCATGTTTATGAAAAGCTGTAGCCCTTGTTACCTGGAAATTCTTGAGAGCTCTGTACCCATTGACCTTTAAATGAACAACGTAGGAAATCTCAAAATCCATTTGAATTTAGCACGTCCCCTCCCCATCAATAACCAGGGATTAAAAAACTGTCTCTCTTCTTTCCCTGTGCATTTTCAAACTCATTCCTGAGATAGAACACTTTTTCTGTATTTCATTTTGGGGGGAATATGTACGTTTTAAGTGGTGCTTTTAAAAGAACCTTCAAAAGTTAAAATTACTATTATTTTCGTGCTATGTCTTATTTAGCTAAAGACCTACGATGCCATTCTTAGGTGTTGTACAGTTGTTTCAGAAATCTGAATTTTAAATAAAAGTGTTTACAATGCAAAAAAGAAAAGAAAAGAAATAGTTTGGAAAGACTTAAGTATTAGACTCATGGTGCTCCAAGGAGGTAAGAAATACCAGCCTGATTGATAAAACTGAAATCTTTGAATATGTATAAATGATTTGTGGGGGGTCAAGATGGCAAAGTAAGAGGATGCAGAGTTCACATCTCCTCACATCCAGGGCACCTGCTAGATGCTGGTGGGGGTCCTTAGACACCTAAGGGGATGGGAGGAAACCTCACATGAACATGTAGGACATGAGAGGGAGGNGGAGGTAAGAATTACCAGCCTGATTGATAAAAATGAAATCTTTGAATATGTATAAATGATTTGTGAGGGTCAAGATGGCAAAGTAAGAGGGTGCAGAGTTCACATCTCCTCACATCCAGGGCACCTACTAGATGCTGGTGGGGGTCCTTAGACACCTAAGGGGATGGGAGGAAACCTCACATGAACATGTAGGACATGAGAGGGAGGGAAGGAAGAAAAGTGGAGGTGGGACAAATGTTAATACTCATAAAAGGGGAAATTGAGAGTAACACAATAGTGAGGCACTTCAACATCCCAATTACATCAGTGGACAAATCATCCAGAGAAAAGATAAATAACAAAATCAAAGTTTTAAATGTCACAATAGACTAGATAGAATTTATTGATATTGCTAGGATGTTCCATCTGAAAGCAGCAGAGTACATCTTCTTAAGTGAACATGGAGCATTCTCCAGGATAGAGCATATCTTGGGTCACAAATCAAGTCTTGGTGTTAAGAAAACTGAAATCATGTCAAACACCTTTTCTGACCATAACACTATGAGAAAAGATATCAATTACAGGGGAAAAATTATAAAAAGCACAAATACATAGAGACTAAACAATATGCTACTAAATAAGAAGAGATCACTGAAAAAATCAAGGAGGAAATAAAGAAATGCCTAGAAACAAATGATAGTGAAAACACAATGACCCCAAACCTATGGAATGCAGCAAAAGCAGTCCTAAGAGGGAAATTTATATCAATTCAATCCTACTTCAAGAAACAAGAAAAATCTCAAGTAAACATTAACTTTACACCTAAAGCAATAGAGAAAGAAAAACAAACAAAAGGACCCCCGAAGTTAGTTGAAGAAAAGTGAAAGTCACGCAGTCATGTTCAACTCTTTGTGACCCCATGGACTATACAGTCTGTGGAATTCTCTAGGCCAAAATACTGGAGTGGGTAGCCTTTCCCTTCTCCAGGGGATCTTCCCAACCCAGGAACTGAACCCAGGTCTTCTGCATTGCAGGCAAACTCTTTACCAGCTGAGCCAAAAGGGAAGCCCAAGAATAATAGAGTAGTAACCTATCCCTTCTCCAGCGAATCATCCAGACCCAGGAATCAAACCAGGGTCTCCTGCATTGCAGGCTGATTCTCTACCAACTGAGCTATCAGAAGTTAAAGGAAAGAAATCATGAAAGAAATCATAAAAATCAGAGCAGAAATGAGCAAAATAAAAACAAAACAATAGCAAAGATCAATAAAACGAAAAGCTGGTTCTTTGAGAAGATAAGCAAAATTAATAAACTTTTAGCCAGACTTATGAAAAAAAATGGAGAGGACTAAAATCAATAAAATTAGAAATAAAAAACAATAAATTACAACTAACACCTGCAAGGCATAAAGGATCATAAAAAACTACTTCAATCAACTATATACCAATAAAATGGACAACCTGGAAGAAATGGACAAATTTGTAGAAGGTACAACCTTTGAAGAATGAACCAGGAAGAAGTAGAAAATATGAACAGACTGTTCACTAGTATGGAAATTGAAACTGCAATTAAAAATATTCCAACAAACATAAGTCTAGGACCAGTTGCCTTCATAGGTGAATTTTATCAAACATTTATAGGAGAGCTAACAACTATCATTTTGAAAATCTTCCCAAGAAATTGCAGAGGGAAGAACACTCCCAAACTTGTTTTACAAGGCCAACCATCATGCTGATACTGAAACCAGACAAAGATATCACAAAAAGGAAAATTACAAGGCAATATTCTTGATGTACATAGAAAGAAAAATTGTCAACANGGGAAGGAAGAAAAGTGGAGGTGGGACAAATGTTAATACTCATAAAAGGGGAAATTGAGAGTAACACAATAGTGAGGCACTTCAACATCCCAATTACATCAGTGGACAAATCATCCAGAGAAAAGATAAATAACAAAATCAAAGTTTTAAATGTCACAATAGACTAGATAGAATTTATTGATATTGCTAGGATGTTCCATCTGAAAGCAGCAGAGTACATCTTCTTAAGTGAACATGGAGCATTCTCCAGGATAGAGCATATCTTGGGTCACAAATCAAGTCTTGGTGTTAAGAAAACTGAAATCATGTCAAACACCTTTTCTGACCATAACACTATGAGAAAAGATATCAATTACAGGGGAAAAATTATAAAAAGCACAAATACATAGAGACTAAACAATATGCTACTAAATAAGAAGAGATCACTGAAAAAATCAAGGAGGAAATAAAGAAATGCCTAGAAACAAATGATAGTGAAAACACAATGACCCCAAACCTATGGAATGCAGCAAAAGCAGTCCTAAGAGGGAAATTTATATCAATTCAATCCTACTTCAAGAAACAAGAAAAATCTCAAGTAAACATTAACTTTACACCTAAAGCAATAGAGAAAGAAAAACAAACAAAAGGACCCCCGAAGTTAGTTGAAGAAAAGTGAAAGTCACGCAGTCATGTTCAACTCTTTGTGACCCCATGGACTATACAGTCTGTGGAATTCTCTAGGCCAAAATACTGGAGTGGGTAGCCTTTCCCTTCTCCAGGGGATCTTCCCAACCCAGGAACTGAACCCAGGTCTTCTGCATTGCAGGCAAACTCTTTACCAGCTGAGCCAAAAGGGAAGCCCAAGAATAATAGAGTAGTAACCTATCCCTTCTCCAGCGAATCATCCAGACCCAGGAATCAAACCAGGGTCTCCTGCATTGCAGGCTGATTCTCTACCAACTGAGCTATCAGAAGTTAAAGGAAAGAAATCATGAAAGAAATCATAAAAATCAGAGCAGAAATGAGCAAAATAAAAACAAAACAATAGCAAAGATCAATAAAACGAAAAGCTGGTTCTTTGAGAAGATAAGCAAAATTAATAAACTTTTAGCCAGACTTATGAAAAAAAATGGAGAGGACTAAAATCAATAAAATTAGAAATAAAAAACAATAAATTACAACTAACACCTGCAAGGTATAAAGGATCATAAAAGACTACTTCAATCAACTATATACCAATAAAATGGACAACCTGGAAGAAATGGACAAATTTGTAGAAGGTACAACCTTTGAAGAATGAACCAGGAAGAAGTAGAAAATATGAACAGACTGTTCACTAGTATGGAAATTGAAACTGCAATTAAAAATATTCCAACAAACATAAGTCTAGGACCAGTTGCCTTCATAGGTGAATTTTATCAAACATTTATAGGAGAGCTAACAACTATCATTTTGAAAATCTTCCCAAGAAATTGCAGAGGGAAGAACACTCCCAAACTTGTTTTACAAGGCCAACCATCATGCTGATACTGAAACCAGACAAAGATATCACAAAAAGGAAAATTACAAGGCAATATTCTTGATGTACATAGAAAGAAAAATTGTCAACAAAATGCTAGCAAACAGAATCCAACAACTCATTAAAAGCATCATATACCAGCAGGGACAAATTTTATTTTCTTAGGCTCCAAAATCACAGCAGAGAGTGACTACAGCCATAAAATTGAAAGATGATTGCTCCTTTAGTACTTCCCTGCTGGTCCAGTGGCTGAGACTCTGTGCTTCCAATGCAGGGGGCCCAGGTACCAACCCTGGTCAGGGAACTAGATCCCACATGTCACTACTAAAAGATTCTGCATGCTGCAACTAAGACCCAACACAGCCAAACAAATCAATAAAAATAAATGTTAAAAGAAGATGCTTGCTTCTTGGAAGAAAAGCTATGACAAACCTAGAGTGTGTATTCAAAAGCAGAGACATCATCTTGCCAATAAAGATCTGCATAGTCAAAGCTATGGTTTTTCCAGTAGTCGTGTATGATGTGAGAGTTGGACCATAATATTATACAGCCTATAGATATAACATTTTTTCAAAACCTATATATAATATTCTGAGACATAACCTTAAGCTCTTTTGCAGATATGGAAACCACCACCAGGTAGAAGTAAACTGCATGCTGACCACAAGCACATAGATCCCAGACCTTGTAGAAGTGGGGTAGCAGTTAAATCAATAACTCTATCAGCTCCCCTTCATCTTCTCTGATTATTGGACTAGCTAGGGGTTTAATGATGGAGGACATCAGCTTCTTTTGCATATCATTTAAATATACAAAGTTAAATGATTGGATGATTAGAGGCCATAAGAGACCAATGTAGTCTTCAGCTCAGCCTCGCGGATTCCAGTTTATCATCATCCGCCTCTATGTCATGTTCCTTTTCAGTTCAGTTCAGTTCAGTTCAATTGCTCACTTGTATCCAACTCTTCGCGACCCCATGGACTGAAGCTAGCCAGGCTTCCCTGTTTTTCACCAACTCCTGAAGCTTGCTCAATCTCATGTCCATCAAATCGATGATGCCATCCAACCATCTCATGCTCTGTCATCTAGACTCTTCTCCTTCTGCCTTCAATCCTTCCCAGCATCTGGGTCTTTTCAAATGAGTCAGTTCTTTCTATCAGGTGACCAAAGTATTAGAGCTTCAGCATCAGTCTTTCCAATGAATATTCAGAACTGATTTCCTTTAGGATTGACTGGAGGGATCTCCTTGCAGTTCAAGGGACTCTCAAGAGTCTTCTCCTGCACCAGAGTTCAAAAGCATCAATTCTTCGGTGCTCAGATTTCTTTATGGTCCAACTCTCACATCCATAAATGACTACTGGAAAAACCAAGATTTGCCTAGATGGACCTCTGTTGGAAAAGTAATGTCTCTGCTTTTTAATAAGCTGTCTAGGTTGGTCATAGCTTTTCTTCCAAGGAGCAAGCATCTTTTGATTTCATGGCTGCAGTCACCATCTGCAGTGATTTTGGAGCCCAAGAAAATGAAGTCTCTCACTGTTTCCACTGTTTCCGCATCTATTTGCCATGAGGTGATGGGATTGGATGCCATGATCTTAGTTTTTTGAATGTTGAGTTTTCACTCTCTTCTTTCACTTTCATCAAGAGGCTCTTTAGTTCATCTTCACTTTCNTGAAGTCTCTCACTGTTTCCACTGTTTCCGCATCTATTTGCCATGAGGTGATGGGATTGGATGCCATGATCTTAGTTTTTTGAATGTTGAGTTTTCACTCTCTTCTTTCACTTTCATCAAGAGGCTCTTTAGTTCATCTTCACTTTCTTCCATAAGGGTGGTGTCATATGCATATCTTAGATTATTGATATTTCTCCCAGCAATCTTGATTCCAGCTTGTGCTTCATCCAGTCCGGCATCTCACATGATGTGCTCTGCATTTAAGTTAAATAAGCAGGGTGATAATATACAGCCTTGATGTACACCTTTTCCCAGTTTGGAACTAGTCTGTTATTGCATGTCTGATTCTAACAGTTGCTTCCTGGCCTGCATTCAGGTTTCTCAGGAGGCAGGTCAGGTGGTATGGTACTCCCATCTCTTGAAGAATTTTCCACAGTTTATTGTCGTCTACATAGTCAAAGGCTTTGGCATAATAAAAAAGCAGAAGTGGATGTTTTCTGGTATTCTTTTCCTTTTTTTAATAATCTAGTGGATGTTGACAATTTGATCTCTGGTTCCTCTGCCTTTTCTAAATCCAGTTTGAACATCTGGAAGTTCTCAGTTCATGTACTTTTGAAGCCTCACTTGGAGAATTTTGAGCATTACTTTGCTAGAGTGTGAGATGAGTGCAATTGTCTGGAAGTTTGAGCATTCTTTGGCATTGCCTTTCTTTGGGATTGGAATGAAAACTGATCTTTTCCAGTCCTTGTGGCCACTGCTGAGTTTTCCAAATTTGCTGGCATATTGAATGCAGCACTTTCACAGCATCATCTTCCAGGATTTGAANGCCTTAAAGTAATAGATCATGAGTAATAGTTACTTCCCAGACAATCAGAGAGTGGAAGAAAACCAAGTTTTAGAACTAAGATTAGGATAAGTCACCAGAATGATATTCCATAAAACTCTTACTATTCTGTTTCTCCAACTGATAATCACTCTGTCTAGTGGCCCTAGGAGGTCACTAGGGAAATTTCTTTAACTTCATTATTGCTCTTGAAAATCCTATAGCATTTATGAACCAAATCCCCAAGGATGTGTCTTTTAAAGAACAATTGCCTCTATTGAGCAGCTGGCTCACTGCGTCCTGAAATTGTCCAGCTCTAGGTTCTGCCTGAATGAGATCTGTGGAAAGAGTCAACATATAAAACCAGCCCAAGTTCAGTGGCAGAGAACAGAACAAGAGCAAGAAGAAAGGAGTAGGAAGAGGTATACATTGAACAGATACAGAGAAAAAGCAATATAAAACAGAAAAAAAAAAACACCTCCCACCTTGGGCTTTTACCATCCAAAAAGGGTGTCTAAGAGGCCCAGAAGTTACTTTTGAAGNATTGAACAGATACAGAGAAAAAGCAATATAAAACAGAAAAAAAAAAACACCTCCCACCTTGGGCTTTTACCATCCAAAAAGGGTGTCTAAGAGGCCCAGAAGTTACTTTTGAAGTTTGGACTTAAAAGTCTTCTCACATGTATGTATTAAGTTGATTTTGCCTTTTCTTTTCTTTGAGTAAACAGAAGAAAAATTCTTCCATTTCCCTAATCCATCTGAACCCTAGTATCTTTCCCAAGTGAGGAGAATTACAAAGTCATGGAACTCTTGAGTTTCACAGAGAAGCAATTTTCAAGGATTTAGATTAGGTTATTCCAAAACTTCTCCTTTATTTCCCTTCCCTTCCCCCTTTTCCTTTTTATCCCCTAACTTCAAGTCCTTTCAGGTGAAGAGGCAAAGACTCACAGGAGTGGCACAGGCGATTTTCACCAAACACCTCTCTACTGGTCAGAGTACTGCGCAACTGAACCAAGATCTCCAAGCTAGACTCGCCCAAGATGATCTACTTCTCTTGCGTTCCTAAAGCAAAAAAATGGAGTGCACCATGGTGAGACATCTGATCTTAATAAACACCAAAAATTTATTTGCTTATTTAGTGACAACCATGCTTCAGGAACTAAGCTAGATATCTAGAGATAAAAAGATGACCAAACTGAAAATAGCATAAGAGTGGTATTTTCAAGGTGTTCATAAATCTAGTAGTGGTGATAAGTAAGCAAAATGATACATGTTACCATGAGATAATGTTTTTTAGTTCAAAATGTTACAAAACCAGAGAGCTGGAGTGATGGGCAGGAGGTGGTGATAGCAAGGGGTAGTTAGGCATAGTTTGATAGGGGGGATGAATCTGAGTAGGCATTTACCAGGTGGCAAGATTTAGAATGAATTTCAGGTAGAAGACAGAGTATGTACAACTGCATAGAGTCTTGAAGGAGGATGTTGCACTAAAACACATCAAATTCTTCAGTGGAGCTTAAGCTTGGATTGAGTAGCTGAGAAAGAGTATTAAGAATGTGGGAGTCAGATCCTGAGGTACTTGCTATGCAATGTAAGGAGTTCAGTTGTGCAATATGGTCACTGAAAGATCTGAACTGGAGAATCACTTGTTTATGTTTATATTTTAGTAAGATCACTCGGTCTGGAGGCAGGATACTATTTAGTATCTTTATGTATCTTTAGTATCTAAAACAAATTTATGGTGTTGTCTTATATAGGCAAAAGCCCCCTGTATGTTCCCAGTCTTTTGGAGTGCAAGCCCACTCTATCTCTTCTGAAACTTGAACTTTTTATTTTCCTTTCCATCTACCTTCCCCCTGAACTGCACAAACCACCTCCCTCTATTTACAATATTCCTCTTGTTCTTATCTAACTTCTTCTTCCTTCTTGAGAAAATCTTTTTCCCATCTGTAGTATCTTTTAAGTAATATACATCAAACCATTTCTTTGATTCAGTAGGTGAGTCCATCCTACTTTCTGAGCCAACATTCTTTTCCTAACGAGACTTTCAGCTAGGAAATGGTGACTCAGTGAAACACACCAGGTCAGTGGCTGGATTAGAGGTCAATATAGAGTGGGGAGAGGTCACATTGATGTAGATACATATAAGGGTCAATGAGGGTTGGGAGAAAGATCATGAGTATTAGGATGTCTGGAATATTACATGGATTTAGGAGGCGTGTTGCTCAAGACAAGAAAATTAGACAAACCGGATTTTGGAACTTTAGACTGATCTCTAAAAGCTCAGATGGAGTGGAAAGGCTAAATTCAAAAGTGAAGAATTTGTGCAAGAAAAACTTGATTGAAATGGAAATTGATGTCAGTATGGTCAAGACCAGGGATCAGGAGACTGGATGATACAGAAAGTGGGAAAGACTAGGGATGCACAAAATTGGGGACATTAACTGGGGGTGTGGCAGTGGGAAGAGGAGAGGGAAACAATAATTAAAGAAAAAGGAATGCTGCAGAGTAGAAAGAGTATAGATTTTGGCGTCCTACAGTGTTAGGTTATAATTCCATCTCCATCACTTTTTACTTGTATGAATTTAGCCAAGTTTTTTACCTAGTATCTGTAATGGGAAACCAATAATATCTATTAGGTTGTTGTGAGAACTGAGTGAAATGAAGTATAGGAAAGACTGAGTATAATAGACTGCCATATAACAGACACCCAGTAAAGGGTGAATATTTTTATTATTGGACAGGTTATACAGGCAAAGGCAGGGATGAGGAGTGAACATGATGAAGGCCAAGTAGGAAAACTGCGTGAGCATTCAGCAGGGAGAAAGTATAGGACAGTAGTCTCATGTGGGACTCATGTGTGCTCAAGATGGTAGGTGTATGCAGAGATCTTGGTCATGCCAGAGGCAATACTGTACTGGCTCAAAGTTTTAAGAATAAAATGTGGATCTTAAAAATCAAGGGAGTTCATAGAACTAGAGATGATCATGCCAAGTGAAGTAAGCCAGACAGAGAAAGATAAATATGATATTGTTTACATGTAGAATCTAAGAAAAAAAGAATGATACAAATGACGTTATATACACAACAGAAATAGAGTCACAGACATAGAAAACAAATTTATGGTTACCAAATGGGAAGGGGAGGAAGGGACTAATTAGGAGTTTGGGATTAACATATATACATTACTATATGTAAAACAGATAACCAACAAAGACCTACTGCACAGCACAGGAAACTATACTCAATATTTTGTAATAACCTATAAGGGGAAATAATCTTAAAAAATATATATATATATATATATGTGAATCCTTTTGCTGCAGAGTGAATTATCAACTTGAAATGAAAATCTATACTTCAATAAAAAAATAAATATTTACTATTTTAAAAAAAATAAAGAGTGTTCAGGCTAATGTTAGAGAATATGTAAATGGAACTCATTTTGTTTTCCATATGATATCAGTGAGACAGGAAGTACTCTGTCAGAAACAAGGAAAAATACTGCATGACATCCCTTATATGCAGAATCTAAAAAATATGAATACAAATGAACATATTTACAAAGGAGAAACAGACTCACAGAGAACAAACTTATTGTTACTAAGGGGGAAAGATGTGGGGAAGGGATAGCTGGGGAGTTTGGGATGGACGTTCACACATTACTATATTTAAAATGGATAGCCAACAGAACCTGTTGTATACAGCATAGGGAACTCTGCTCAATGTTATGTGGTAGCCTGGATTGGGGGAGAGTTTAGGGGAGAATAGATACACCTATATGTATGACTGAGCCGCTTCAATGCCCACCTGAAACTTATTAGAACAATGTTAATCAGTTGTATTCAAATATAAAATAAAAAGTTGAAAAAAGAGGTACTCTGTCAGATGTTATAGGACTCAGTGTATGAGAAATGAGGAGAACTAGTAGAAAGGTATAGAAAACAGTGAGGAGTAACTGTCTATAACCTCATCTTCCAGCCTTGTCTTGATCCATTTCTTCCTTTCAGGCTATCAGTGCTTTCTAGTCAAAATGCAACTCATCCTGTCCCCGATGTTTTAATGCTTTATTCTGTGTCTTTGCATTTGCTTTTTGCTCTCTTTGGTATTTCTTCTTCTCTTCAAAATCCTATGATGTTTAATTTAAGTTAAAATGACATTTTTAATGACACCTTTCCGGGTTCTTTTAACAAAGAATTATTCTACCCTGGATTCCTAATACTCAGTATCCTATCATGATGCTTATTGCATTATATTTCTAATTTTCTGACCCTTCTTTGTCTCCTTTACTAGACAGCTCCAGTGTCTATTTGGTGTTTTCAGTGCATGGAACTACTTGATCCATAGTAGAGTCAAAGGTGTGGGGACTAGGTGAGAAGAGTACGGATTAAGAAGCTAAGTGACCTTTTTAAGATGGGAAAAACCTACATATTACCAAGAGGTAGTAACAGTAGAAAGTAAAGGTAAGGCAAGAGAGGGCTTGATGGATGCTATTGTGTTCTGAAGCAAATACAAAAATATGATCAGAAAGGATTATATTTAGGAAGAAGAATAACTGTTTGACCATTCTTAAAAGTTGTCAGAAATAACTCAGATAATGAGAGCCTGCCAGAAGACTTCTTAAAACATCAGTAAGATTAACATCAGTCAGTCAACTGCTCAGAACTTTCCAAAGAGGTTCCAATCCACACAGAGTAAGGGACAACATGATTCCAACTGCTTGAAAAGCCCATGGTGACCTGGTCATCATCACCTGTCCTTAATTCTCTGACTTCACTTCTCCCGCTCACTCTACTCCAACCATACTACATCTGTTCTCTTTTTTTGGAAAACTATTTCATCAGTCAGATGACTGTTAGCTTCTTCGTGACTCTGCTCAGTGAGGTTTACCCTGACCATCCTGTATAAAACATGAACCTGCTACCCTGCCACACACTCTTAATTTTACTTACTTTGCTCTGATTTTTCCACAGAATGTGTCAACTCCTACATTTATATCCATATTATATTTATTCAAATTCTTGAGAAGGACTGTATTTACTGCCTGTATCCCTTCACTAGGATGTAACTTCTTAAGATTAGGAGCTTTTTGCCTTTTTTTTTTTTTTTTTTGTTTTGTTCAGTGAGCTGTTTCAAGCATCTAGAACAGTGCCTCCTGGCATGTAATGATGCTCAATGAATGTTCGCGTAAAGAATTTAATATACACAAAGAGACAGGATTTCTGACAACAGCTTCCTGAAAAATGAGATGTAGAACAACAGATAGAGGGGCCAGTCTTAGGTAAGAAGTAAGGAAAGAATGAACAGAGATGTCAGAGTTTAGCATAATGATTTGGAAGTGGAGAACTAATCTCGTTTGTCTTTATAAGAGGAGAAATTGTCTGCTGAGAGTTAGAGGAGAGAGTGGAATGTCAGATTAGAGATCAAAACCAAGACATCTTTGGGAAATGCAGAGAGTGAATCAATTTAAAACATAGTGTAGGATACCAGGCATTGTCTGTGGTTCAGCTGAGCTACATGGCTATAAATTTATGCTGATATCATCTGTCCTCTTGTGATTTTTCTCCAGTAGGGCTCACTTGCCTAGGTGCAGATAAAGCCTTATTGCTTTCTTTGAAGGCCACCACTGAAGGCAATGTTAAGATCCTCCCAGGGGCTACCTATCTTACTTGTGGCTGTAACACAGAGGACTGCAATGGATTCTCTCCTTATATTATCTTCTCAAGATCTGAATATAGAAATTCGACCTTTTCATCTTTATGCTTTCAAAATGCCACGTGGGACCAAGTCTCCAAAGAGTGCGAAGCAGATCTTTATCTTATGTGCTTAGACACTCAGTCATGTCCGACTGTTTGTGACCCATGGACTGTAACCGTCAGGCATCTCTGTCTGTGGGATTTCCCAGGTAAGACTACTAGGGTGGGTAGCCATTCCATTCTCCAGGGGATCTTCCCCATCCAAAAATAAACCCTGGTCTCCTGCATGGCAGGCAGATTCTTTACCATCTGAGCTACAGGGGAAATCTAGATATTTATCTTAACCACTAACAATTCTATAATAGAGAAGGCAATGGCATCCCACTCCAGTACTCTTGCCTGGAAAATCCCACGGACAGAGG
>SJYW01000400.1:295450-337983 GCA_006410735.1 Raphicerus campestris | reverse complement strand
TTTTTTTTTTTTTTTCTGTTTTGTTCAGTGAGCTGTTTCAAGCATCTAGAACAGTGCCTCCTGGCATGTAATGATGCTCAATGAATGTTCGCGTAAAGAATTTAATATACACAAAGAGACAGGATTTCTGACAACAGCTTCCTGAAAAATGAGATGTAGAACAACAGATAGAGGGGCCAGTCTTAGGTAAGAAGTAAGGAAAGAATGAACAGAGATGTCAGAGTTTAGCATAATGATTTGGAAGTGGAGAACTAATCTCGTTTGTCTTTATAAGAGGAGAAATTGTCTGCTGAGAGTTAGAGGAGAGAGTGGAATGGCAGATTAGAGATCAAAACCAAGACATCTTTGGGAAATGCAGAGAGTGAATCAATTTAAAACATAGTGTAGGATACCAGGCATTGTCTGTGGTTCAGCTGAGCTACATGGCTATAAATTTATGCTGATATCATCTGTCCTCTTGTGATTTTTCTCCAGTAGGGCTCACTTGCCTAGGTGCAGATAAAGCCTTATTGCTTTCTTTGAAGGCCACCACTGAAGGCAATGTTAAGATCCTCCCAGGGGCTACCTATCTTACTTGTGGCTGTAACACAGAGGACTGCAATGGATTCTCTCCTTATATTATCTTCTCAAGATCTGAATATAGAAATTCGACCTTTTCATCTTTATGCTTTCAAAATGCCACGTGGGACCAAGTCTCCAAAGAGTGCGAAGCAGATCTTTATCTTATGTGCTTAGACACTCAGTCATGTCCGACTGTTTGTGACCCATGGACTGTAACCGTCAGGCATCTCTGTCTGTGGGATTTCCCAGGTAAGACTACTAGGGTGGGTAGCCATTCCATTCTCCAGGGGATCTTCCCCATCCAAAAATAAACCCTGGTCTCCTGCATGGCAGGCAGATTCTTTACCATCTGAGCTACAGGGGAAATCTAGATATTTATCTTAACCACTAACAATTCTATAATAGAGAAGGCAATGGCATCCCACTCCAGTACTCTTGCCTGGAAAATCCCACGGACAGAGGAGCCTGGCAGGCTGCAGTCCATGGGGTCGTGAAGAGTTGGACACAACTGAGCGACTTCACTTTCACTTTTCAACAGTTGTATAAATTGTCTGCATCCATAATTTGTTGAATTTTTTAGTATTATAGCCTTTTTAAAGGGAATTAAAGTTTGGTAACTTGAAGTTTACATCAGATTATAAAGTTAATAAGAGAGAAATCATGGACTAGAATTCAGGTCTTCCAATTATTTGTCCCACTCTTCGGCAGTTTCCTTAATGTTGTAGCACCTTCTGAATACTGGGCTTTCTTTAGTCCATATCAAGTCTCTTGTTGTATTACTCGTTTCTATTCTGTTATTCCTGAAACATCAGACACAAGTGAGTGTGCATTCACTTGTAAAAATTCCTTCACAACTTTGTTCTGTAATTGATAGGATTTAGGCTATATGCTTCCATAGGGCTTCACTCTCTTAGGCAAATTGACCTCCCAGAGAGAGTTGTTAAGCTTCATTAAAGGATAATGCTTTTGAGTGGAGAAAGAAGTCAAATTTGAATCCATTTTATTGCAGTTTTTTTCAACACATATAACCAACTACTTTACTAGAGATCTGGGGGGTGGGAGAGGTGGGAGGGTTAGGCTACAAAGTACATATGAATCAGAAAAAATCAGTAAATATTTGCATGTGAGTGCTCAATCATTCAGTCTGACTCTGCAGCTCCATGGACTGAGACCACTAGGCCCCTCTATCCATGGAATTTTCCAGGCAAGAATACTGGAATGGGTTGCCATTTCTAATTCCACGAGATCTTCCCAAACAATGGAACCTGCATCTCCTACATCTCCTACTTAGGAAATTTCAAATCTCATTCTTCTTTCCAGTTCCCTGATTTCTACTGGGCTTCTTAAAGAATATGTTTCTCTTTAAAATTCATTTAATTTATAATCTCAACCTATTTTTATCTGTTCTTTTTCTTCTGTCTCCATTTATGAAGAAAGTGTTTTTTTAAGTTTCCTCAGATTATATAGTGTGCCCTGGGAAGCCCAGGACACTTTCAAACTGTCAAATCTCCTGACTTCCCACTCCCAAGGCAGCTTCTTAAATGCAACTTGCCCTTAAGTAGTGTCCATAATAAGGAATTTCAGAGTCAGGAAGTAGATAGAATTAGTCAAGTAGCACTTCATCCAGAAGTATAAAATATTTGAGCCAGTCTTTGAAGAAGATGTAGATAAATTATACAGATTAATTTGAGATCCACTGTGAACTATTCTAAAAATATGTAACTAGTAGATATGTATCGGACAAGCCAACAGCACCCCACTCCAGTACTCTTGCCTGGAAAATCCCATGGATGGAGAAGCCTGGTAGGTTGCAAGTCCATGGGGTCACGAAGAGTCAGACATGACTGAGCAACTTCACTTTCACTTTTCACTTTCCTGCACTGGAGAAGGAAATGGCAACCCACTCCAGTGTTCTTGCCTGAAGAATCCCAGGGACTGGGGAGCCTGGTGGGCCACCATCTCTGGGGTTGCACAGAGTTGGACACTAGTGAAGTGACTTAGCAGCAACAACAGCAGTAGATATGTATATATAATATTACATATGTATGAATGAAACTATTAAGTATAGCTATTACATATGTAATTATTAGTATTAGTCTTATTAGAAATCATCTAAAACACTAAAATGCATTTAATTATTCTAAGAGGGTAAACATCTCTTTATTCTATTTTTTTTAAAGCTGTGGGCCTAAAAATAGGCAGTGAATTATTAAGCACTGTTGTCAGTGTCTTCAAAAGACATAGGGCATGGCTGAGGAGTAGACCAGAGTCAGCAATTCTTCTGGCTAGAAGGGTCTTTCCTAGTTGATATTCTGCTTCTATTTTCTCCAGACTTCAAACTTCCTTGCTTCCTGGACAATCCTTGGCACTTTCTTTAATTGTGATGATTTCCTACCTTATAGCTGCCCCTGAAATCTGTGAATATGATGATAAGGGAAGGATTTCCTCCTAGTACTACCTGGAGGCCTCTTCAGATCCAAAAGCCTGAAACCTGAATCTGACCTCACGATTCTACTTTGAGATTCTTAGCTTTGTGTCTATGTTTTATTTGTTTTCAGGTCCTGTTCTGACACCTGATTTTCTGGAGAAGATGCTGTGGCCTCCAGTGACCTAAATTATACCCCACAACCAGATTATGACCCTAGGGTTATGTTTAATGTAGCCTGAGGGCCTCTTACGCCAATGTGAATTCACTCTTCAATCTGGTGCTGCCATCACTAAATCTTTTGTCTTTTGATGTCCTAATTATGTGGAAGGAAAATATCACTCACATTAGTGAATTTGTCCTGGTGGGCTTCCCTACTTACCCTTGGCTGCAAGTTCTGCTTTTCTTCCTCTTCCTCATCACCTACCTGTTTGTGCTGTTGGAGAATGTAGTCATCATCCTCACTGTATGGGTCACTGGATCCCTGCACAAGCCCATGTATTATTTTCTGGGCACCATGTCCTTTCTGGAGACCTGGTATATATCTGTCACTGTCCCCAAGATGCTGGCTGGATTCCTGCTTTGTCCCAATACCATCTCCTTCTTGGGATGCATGACCCAGCTCTATTTCTTCATGTCACTTGCCTGTACTGAGTGTGTGCTCTTGGCTGCCATGGCCTATGACCGTTATGTGGCTATATGTTGGCCTCTTCGCTATCCGGTTATGATGACCACAGAATTTTGTGTTCAGCTAACCATCAGTTCCTGGCTGAGTGGCTTTACTGTCTCCATGGCAAAAGTATACTTCATCTCCCAAGTTTCCTTCTGTGGTAATAATATTTTGAACCATTTTTTCTGTGATGTTTCCCCCATCCTCAAATTGGCCTGCATGGACTCATCTGTGGCAGAGATGGTAGACTTTGTGCTAGCCATCATCATCCTTGTGTTTCCTCTCTCAGCCACTGTCCTCTCCTATGCCTTCATTGTCTCTGCCATCCTGCACATTCCTTCAGCCACTGGGCAGCGGAAGGCCTTCTCTACCTGTGCCTCTCACCTTATAGTGGTAGTCATCTTCTACACAGCTGTGATCTTCATGTATGTCCGACCTCGGGCCATTGCTTCGTTCAATTCTAACAAATTGATCTCAGCCATATATGCAGTCTTTACTCCCATGCTCAACCCTATCATCTACTGCCTGAGGAACAAGGACGTCAAAAATGCCATCAGAACAACCATGGCAAGTGGCCGAGCCCTTTTCTTGAGAGATCCTCTTTGCTGAAGAAATTCAGATTTCAGATTTTCTTCTTTTTTTCATCATCTGCAATGTTAAACATACTGACTTGATATAATAATTAAGGAATAAGAGGCTATATATCAAAGAAAATTCCCCTTTCTTTCTTGTATTAATTAAATTCTTTCTTTTAGGAGGCAAAGAGTTAAATAATTCTAAAACACATTCAGAATTCTAAAACATATATTAGTAAAATCATTATAAAGTGGTTCTATTTTTCAAGAAGATATTCAGAAATAGTTATACAACTAGTCGTTAGAGTTATATTAATGACATTTTTCCAGTTTAATTTTGTTTTGCTTTAAAAGCCCTTTCTATCTTAGGAGGCATATACAAAAAGAAGTTCTGCAATAGTCAATGTAATGACCTGTTGCTTGCTTCCTAGTGGGTTAGGGGACTTGTTCCTTTTATAATCAATTGACCTTAATGATATATAATTTAATTTACTTTTTTAAATCTATGAAAAAATGAGAGAGAAATACCTTTCAAACTCCAAAAGAAACATTGCAAGATAGTGTGCAAAACTTACCATGGTAGAGAGAAAACAGTATTTTATATACATACATATATATAATATCTTGGCCCATTTTATAATAAAACCCACATAAAATGTGTTATATGATATGTAATATAAATTTTTAGAATATAAAATACATATAATGTAAATTTTCTAACAAATGGGATATATTTATAAAATATGTAATTTCACACTTTAGTTCTCTTCTTTTATTGGAACTTCTATATATATAATTTTGGGGGTGTTATAGTTGGGGCTTAGACTCAGAAAAACTAGAAACAATTCATTAAAGCCCCCTAGTTTTCAGGTAAAGTAAGCACTGGCATTGACAAGAGCCACGAAACTGCTTTTGTTAGTACTTGGCCTGGATGCATAAGATTTTTCCAAGTTTCCCAGAACGTCTCCCTTCTAAAGATTTTTTTTAAATTTTGTAATGGTGAATGCAATATGCTAAGAAGTAGTACATGCTTTCGTTCAGCCATTATAAAATGGTAGAGGAAAAATGGATTCTGTCTGCCTTAGCAAACATACTGGATGAGTGAATCAACAAAATATGTTCTGCCAAGAGTTTAAGAATGGCAGGCACGCCATTTCACCCTAACAACTTGGAAGCCACATTTCATAAGTTTAATTGGGTTATTAATTTATATATACGATATTTGTTTTGTTTTGACTTTATACTATAACTACATGGTCTTCCTATTTTGTATTAAGTTTTTATATAAGATCAGAAGAGGGGCTTCCCTGTTGTCTCAGTAGTAAAGAATCTGCCTGTTAAGGCAGGAGACACAGGTTTGATCCCTGATCCGGGAATATCCCACATGCTGTGAAGCAACTAGGCTCATGAGACACAACTATTCAGCCTGTGCTCTAGAGCCTGGGAGCCACAACTACTGAGCCTACCCACAACAGCTGTTGAAGCTCACTTCAGTAGAGCCCAGTACTATGCAACAGAATTAGCCACGGCAATGAGAAGCCCTGCTATTGCCACTAGAGAAGGCCTAGGCAGAAATGAAGAGCCAGCACAGCCAAAAATAAATAAATTTAAAACAAATGTCAGATAAGATTGTTTTAATTTGGTTTTATGAGCTGTGGTAGTTTTCAGCTTATCTAAACCTGATATATTTTCCTGGCCCTCATGATTTTTAGTCTAACTCCTGTATAATTTCTAATAATACCCCTCATAGCTCAGTTGGTAAAGCATTCGCCTCCAATGCAGGAGACCTGGATTCGATTCCCAAGTCAGGAAGAATCTTTTGGAAGAGGAAATGGCATCCCACTCCAGAATTCGTGCCTGGGAAATCCCATGGACAGAGGAGCCTGACAGTCTGCAATCCATGGGATCACAGAGTTGAACATGACTGAGATACTTAACTACCACCACTACCACTTTTCTTTAGTCAAAAGGTACTGGTATGGGTCATGGCCCTCATATAAGCACTAAAACCAATATAAGATACTTTATCTGGAATCATACAATTCCCATCCAAGTATTAGACTTTTCAGTCTTTTGTCAAAAGATATCGATATATATTTATGCTTGAAAACCTTTATTAATCATTATTGTACAACTAATGTTATTTTGAAATCTCACGGGCTTCCCTGTTAGCTCAGAAGGTAAAAAATATGCCTGCAATGTAGGAGACCCAAGTTTGATCCCTGGGTTGGGAAGATCCCCTGGAAAAGGGAATGGCAACCCACTCCAGTGTTCTTACCTACAGAATTCCATGGACAGACCACAGAGTTGAAAAGTGTCAGACATGACTGATCAGCTAACACTGTCTTTCTGCTTTGAAATCTCATGAGAGTGTTTTTATTTTAAAAATATTTTCATTTAAATTAAGCAGCTGTATAATTATTTATTATTATAACCTCAACCATCATCTATATTTATAAACTGACATTCCTTTTCTGGTTTAGACCACATGATTTAAAACATTTTCTGTATAGCCATTAGGTCATGTGTTATACAAATCCTCTGTGTCCTTACTTATGTTCTATTTTACTTGATGAATTGTATTTCCAAAGGAGGTGTCTTATTGTCCATACAACAGTTCATTTTTCTCTCTCCTTTATTATTTTTTGCTTTTAATATTCATTTTACTTTAATATTTTTAATATTTTATTTTTAAATGTTTAAATCATACAGAAAAGTAGAGAAAAGAGTATAACTGAAAACTTTGTCCACAATTCAGGTTTCCTAAATTAATGATTAAAGGCTGCACACATTACAGCCTTTATGAAGTAAGTCAGACAGAGGAGAAATATTCTATGACATCCCTTATATGTGGACTCTGAAAAGTAATGATACAAATGATCGATACTTACAAAACAAAGAGACTCACAGACTTAGAAAATGAACTTATGGTCGCCAGGGGAAGGAACAGTTAGGGAGTTTGGAAAGGTTATGTACACAATGACCGTTAGAAATGGTTTAAAATGGATAATCAACAAGGACTTCTTGTATAGCACATGGAACTCTACTCAATGTTATGTGGCAGCGTGGATGGGAGGTGAGGTTTGGGGAGAATGGATACATGTATATGGCTGGCTGAGTCCCTTCGCTGTTCACTTGAAACTATCACAACATTGTTAATCAGCTATACCCCAATACAAAATTAAAAATTCAAAAAAAAGGAAAAAAGTTGCACATGGATTTTATAGTTGTATTGCCTGTTTAATATTGTACTCCAATTATAACTATGCCACTATATTCAAAATCAGAAGAGTGGCTTTCAAGAAGGAAAGATGGAATGACTTGTAGCTGACTAGAAATCTTCAGAGAAGGATGGAAATAGGTAAAGGTTTTCCTGGACAACCATCAGACAGTGAGCCAGAAAAAATAAGATAAATTGTCAAAACTGATGGTAGCAGGAAATTTTCCAGGTAACTAAATTGGTAAAATCTCCCTTTTGTTGCAGGAAAAAAAATGTGTTGACTGTATAAGTAAGGGTTCAATCAGATAAACCAGACCCAGGATATATGCATTAAAAGATATATTACATGGGACTAACTTATGAAACTGTGGGAGTTGGTGACACTAACTTGAAATTCGGAGTGCAGGTGGTCAGGAAGGGTAGCCTCGAACTCTTGGGCATGAGATTAAGCTACTTCTCACAGGTGAAATTTCTTCACCCTCAGTTCTCCTCTTAAGGCCCTTCACTTGATTGAACAAAGTTCCTCTAAATTATCTAGAATAATTTTGTATACTTAAAGTGACTTGAATCACCTCTAATAAAATACCTTCACAGTCACACATTAGCGTTTAATTGAAAAACTGGGAAATAAAGCCTAGCCAAGTTGATACATAAAATTGGTCACCATGGTCTTCCCTTGTCAACTTGGAGTTCACATTTATCTCCTTAAATCATGCAATCTCCAAAAAAAAGACAATAACAAGGTTATTCTTCCATCTAACACAACACAACTATCCTGAGTAAAACCAAAACTATGCTAATTCTTTCTCCAGAAGCTGCAAAGTCCATGGGGATGTTCACCCTTTCCCCTTGATATCTGTAACTTAAATACTGTGGTATAAATTTAATTTATTAATATATTTTATGCTTAATGATATATATATGGGTATACATATATTTATAACAAAATAAATATTTATAATATTAATATATTACAAATCTTATTTCATTTCTGCAACTGTGCACATGGTCTTTACTAATGTTTATAATTGTCTTTAACAACCCATTCCATATTCTCTTTGTTCTCAAAAAAAGCACCTCAGCTGTCCATTGTTCTTTGCCTCCTATGGTGACTGAAACCTTCATTCCTGAAGGGTCCGGGCCATTAAAAACCCTGCCTGAACCAAATTGTTGTAATTTTCCATTAACTTTAATCACGGTGCTAAGAGTTCCCTAAGGGATTTCCTGTATCCCAGTCATACTCTTCCTGGTAAGATCAGTGAATGCCATGAACATGGACACATTGCTGTATTTCATTCTCTGTGAAACGCACTTCGTTTATTGATCAGAAGCAATGCACTGTGGAAGAACTATAAGAATGGATAAATCATTCTGTAAATCCACAGATGGTGGATTTACAGAAGTACTGCATTTAGGGAAGGCAATACTATGTCAAAAGTTAGTGTCTATTCCAGGAAGAACATAGTGTTTCCCCTTCCATGTTGGAAGTGGTCCAAAGTAACCAGTCATCATCAGGTAATTGGCAGGCAATAGTGCCATATTAGGGACTCAGTGTTGGACTCTGCTGCTGACAGATTAGACACTAGCTCTAGCCAGGTCATCCTTAGCAAGTACATGTCAATGATTCTGAGCCCACGCACAGATTCCATCCCTGCCATCATGGTCATTTCACTTATAGGCCCACTGGGAAATGAAAAAAGTGGCTGGGGAAAAAGACTATTGTCCACAGAACAGGTCATCCTATCCACTCATTAAAACAATAATGTTTTGATGAGGTCAACTTTTGGTGAGTATTCACATGGCACAAAATATCTTAATGATTTTTTTTCCCATTCAGTTCAGTTCAGTTCCATCCCGCAGTCATGTCCAACTCTTTGCAAGCCTATGAATTGCAGCATACCAGGCCTCCCTGTCCATCTCCAAGTCCTGGAGCTTACTCAAACTCATGTCCATCAAGTCAGTAATGCCATCCAACCATCTCATCTTCTGTCCTCCCCTTCTCCTCCTGCCTTCAATCTTGCCCAACATCAGGTCTTTTCCAATGAGTTAGTTCCTTGCATCAGGTGGCCAAAGTATTGGAGCATTTCAGCTTCAGCATCAGTCCTTCCAATGAATATTCAGGACTGATTTCCTTTAGGTTGACTGATTTGATCTCCTTGCAGTCCAAGGGACTCTCAAGAGTCTTCTCCAACACCACAGTTCAAAAGCATCAGTTCTTTGGTGCTCAGTTTTCTTCATAATCCAACTCTAACATCCATACATGACTACTGGAAAAACCATAGCTTTAATTAGATGGGACTTTTGTTTGCAAAGTAATTTCTCTGCTTTTTAATACGCTGTCTNCTTACCTACAGAATTCCATGGACAGACCACAGAGTTGAAAAGTGTCAGACATGACTGATCAACTAACACTGTCTTTCTGCTTTGAAATCTCATGAGAGTGTTTTTATTTTAAAAATATTTTCATTTAAATTAAGCAGCTGTATAATTATTTATTATTATAACCTCAACCATCATCTATATTTATAAACTGACATTCCTTTTCTGGTTTAGACCACATGATTTAAAACATTTTCTGTATAGCCATTAGGTCATGTGTTATACAAATCCTCTGTGTCCTTACTTATGTTCTATTTTACTTGATGAATTGTATTTCCAAAGGAGGTATCTTATTGTCCATACAACAGTTCATTTTTCTCTCTCCTTTATTATTTTTTGCTTTTAATATTCATTTTACTTTAATATTTTTAATATTTTATTTTTAAATGTTTAAATCATACAGAAAAGTAGAGAAAAGAGTATAACTGAAAACTTTGTCCACAATTCAGGTTTCCTAAATTAATGATTAAAGGCTGCACACATTACAGCCTTTATGAAGTAAGTCAGACAGAGGAGAAATATTCTATGACATCCCTTATATGTGGACTCTGAAAAGTAATGATACAAATGATCGATACTTACAAAACAAAGAGACTCACAGACTTAGAAAATGAACTTATGGTCGCCAGGGGAAGGAACGGTTAGAGAGTTTGGAAAGGTTATGTACACAATGACCGTTAGAAATGGTTTAAAATGGATAATCAACAAGGACTTCTTATATAACACATGGAACTCTACTCAATGTTATGTGGCAGCGTGGATGGGAGGCGAGGTTTGGGGAGAATGGATACATGTATATGGCTGGCTGAGTCCCTTCGCTGTTCACTTGAAACTATCACAACATTGTTAATCAGCTATACCCCAATACAAAATTAAAAATTCAAAAAAAAGGAAAAAAGTTGCACATGGATTTTATAGTTGTATTGCCTGTTTAATATTGTACTCCAATTATAACTATGCCACTATATTCAAAATCAGAAGAGTGGCTTTCAAGAAGGAAAGATGGAATGACTTGTAGCTGACTAGAAATCTTCAGAGAAGGATGGAAATAGGTAAAGGTTTTCCTGGACAACCATCAGACAGTGAGCCAGAAAAAATAAGATAAATTGTCAAAACTGATGGTAGCAGGAAATTTTCCAGGTAACTAAATTGGTAAAATCTCCCTTTTGTTGCAGGAAAAAAAATGTGTTGACTGTATAAGTAAGGGTTCAATCAGATAAACCAGACCCAGGATATATGCATTAAAAGGTATATTACATGGGACTAACTTATGAAACTGTGGGAGTTGGTGACACTAACTTGAAATTCGGAGTGCAGGTGGTCAGGAAGGGTAGCCTCGAACTCTTGGGCATGAGATTAAGCTACTTCTCACAGGTGAAATTTCTTCACCCTCAGTTCTCCTCTTAAGGCCCTTCACTTGATTGAACAAAGTTCCTCTAAATTATCTAGAATAATTTTGTATACTTAAAGTGACTTGAATCACCTCTAATAAAATACCTTCACAGTCACACATTAGCGTTTAATTGAAAAACTGGGAAATAAAGCCTAGCCAAGTTGATACATAAAATTGGTCACCATGGTCTTCCCTTGTCAACTTGGAGTTCACATTTATCTCCTTAAATCATGCAATCTCCAAAAAAAAGACAATAACAAGGTTATTCTTCCATCTAACACAACACAACTATCCTGAGTAAAACCAAAACTATGCTAATTCTTTCTCCAGAAGCTGCAAAGTCCATGGGGATGTTCACCCTTTTCCCTTGATATCTGCAACTTAAATACTGTGGTATAAATTTAATTTATTAATATATTTTATGCTTAATGATATATATATGGGTATACATATATTTATAACAAAATAAATATTTATAATATTAATATATTACAAATCTTATTTCATTTCTGCAACTGGTCACATGGTCTTTACTAATGTTTATAATTGTCTTTAACAACCCATTCCATATTCTCTTTGCTCTCAAAAAAAGCACCTCAGCTGTCCATTGTTCTTTGCCTCCTATGGTGACTGAAACCTTCATTCCTGAAGGGTCTGGGCCATTAAAAACCCTGCCTGAACCAAATTGTTATAATTTTCCATTAACTTTAATCACGGTGCTAAGAATTCCCTAAGGGATTTCCTGTATCCCAGTCATACTCTTCCTGGTAAGATCAGTGAATGCCATGAACATGGATACATTGCTGTATTTCATTCTCTGTGAAACACACTTCGTTTATTGATCAGAAGCAATGCACTGTGGAAGAACTATAAGAATGGATAAATCATTCTGTAAATCCACAGATGGTGGATTTACAGAAGTACTGCATTTAGGGAAGGCAATACTATGTCAAAAGTTAGTGTCTATTCCAGGAAGAACATAGTGTTTCCCCTTCCGTGTTGGAAGTGGTCCAAAGTAACCAGTCATCATCAGGTAATTGGCAGGAAATAGTGCCATATTAGGGACTCAGTGTTGGTCTCTGCTGCTGACAGATTAGACACTAGCTCTAGCCAGGTCATCCTTAGCAAGTACATGTCAATGATTCTGAGCCCACGCACAGATTCCACCCCTGCCATCATGGTCATTTCACTTATAGGCCCACTGGGAAATGAAAAAAGTGGCTGGGGAAAAAGACTATTGTCCACAGAACAGGTCATCCTATCCACTCATTAAAACAATAATGTTTTGATGAGGTCAACTTTTGGTGAGTATTCACATGGCACAAAATATCTTAATGATTTTTTTTACCATTCAGTTCAGTTCAGTTCCATCCCGCAGTCATGTCCAACTCTTTGCAACCCTATGGATTGCAGCATACCAGGCCTCCCTGTCCATCTCCAAGTCCTGGAGCTTACTCAAACTCATGTCCATCGAGTCAGTAATGCCATCCAACCATCTCATCTTCTGTCCTCTTCTTCTCCTCCTGCCTTCAATCTTGCACAACATCAGGTCTTTTCCAATGAGTTAGTTCCTTGCATCAGGTGGCCAAAGTATTGGAGCATTTCAGCTTTAGCATCAGTCCTTCCAATGAATATTCAGGACTGATTTCCTTTAGGTTGACTGATTTGATCTCCTTGCAGTCCAAGGGACTCTCAAGAGTCTTCTCCAACACCACAGTTCAAAAGCATCAGTTCTTTGGTGCTCAGTTTTCTTCATAATCCAACTCTAACATCCATACATGACTACTGGAAAAACCATAGCTTTAATTAGATGGGACTTTTGTTTGCAAAGTAATTTCTCTGCTTTTTAATACGCTGTCTAGGTTGGTCATAATTTTTCTTCCAAGGAGCAAGCATCTTTTAATTTCATGGCTCCATTCAGAGAAGTATAATCACATTTCCTCTTCCCTGACTTCCTTGTCTCCAGTTTTTGAATCAGGCTCTTTGTAAATCCTGGACCATCCAGAAAAAACATTGATTAAGTATATGATCATGTCTCTTACTAGGCAAAATGGACAAACAGGCGCTCTGGTCAAGATTCTGTCCACTGGGACAAATTACCTTTACCATGGTCCTTCAGGGAGTCTGGAAAGCGGTNTGGTCTCTGCTGCTGACAGATTAGACACTAGCTCTAGCCAGGTCATCCTTAGCAAGTACATGTCAATGATTCTGAGCCCACGCACAGATTCCACCCCTGCCATCATGGTCATTTCACTTATAGGCCCACTGGGAAATGAAAAAAGTGGCTGGGGAAAAAGACTATTGTCCACAGAACAGGTCATCCTATCCACTCATTAAAACAATAATGTTTTGATGAGGTCAACTTTTGGTGAGTATTCACATGGCACAAAATATCTTAATGATTTTTTTTACCATTCAGTTCAGTTCAGTTCCATCCCGCAGTCATGTCCAACTCTTTGCAACCCTATGGATTGCAGCATACCAGGCCTCCCTGTCCATCTCCAAGTCCTGGAGCTTACTCAAACTCATGTCCATCGAGTCAGTAATGCCATCCAACCATCTCATCTTCTGTCCTCTTCTTCTCCTCCTGCCTTCAATCTTGCCCAACATCAGGTCTTTTCCAATGAGTTAGTTCCTTGCATCAGGTGGCCAAAGTATTGGAGCATTTCAGCTTTAGCATCAGTCCTTCCAATGAATATTCAGGACTGATTTCCTTTGGGTTGACTGATTTGATCTCCTTGCAGTCCAAGGGACTCTCAAGAGTCTTCTCCAACACCACAGTTCAAAAGCATCAGTTCTTTGGTGCTCAGTTTTCTTCATAATCCAACTCTAACATCCATACATGACCATAGGAAAAACTATAGCTTTAATTAGATGGGACTTTTGTTTGCAAAGTAATGTCTCTGCTTTTTAATACGCTGTCTAGGTTGGTCATAATTTTTCTTCCAAGGAGCAAGCATCTTTTAATTTCATGGCTCCATTCAGAGAAGTATAATCACATTTCCTCTTCCCTGACTTCCTTGTCTCCAGTTTTTGAATCATGCTCTTTGTAAATCCTGGACCATCCAGAAAAAACATTGATTAAGTATATAGATTTATACTTTTGATCATTTCTCTTACTAGGCAAAATGGACAAACAGGCGCTCTGGTCAAGGTTCTGTCCACTGGGACAAATTACCTTTACCATGGTCCTTCAGCAAGTCTGGAAAGGGGCGGTACTGCTGTAACTGTCCATGCTAGGGTGGCTCCTGCATATTGTGCAGAATCATCTGTAAACCATGTCCAGGTTTTCTCTTCCTCAGTCAACTGGTCACAGAGAATTCCCCAAGATGCTGTATGTGTGGCCTAGGAGATAGAAGGTAATGTAGCAAGAATAAGAGCCATGGGCATTTGGGCCACTTCCCCATGCAACTTATGTCTTCATGGCCTGTTCAAGCCCTACCTCATACATACCACTTCCATTCTATAACGGGGCACTACTGTCCATGTCTTACCCTATAGCTTGGTGGGTCAGATAACACCCAATCTATAATGGCAGCCAGGTCCTTCACAGCCTATGGTTAAGTATTCATTGTCTGACAAAGCCCAATAGTAAGCTAAAAGCTGTTTCTCAAAAAGAGAGTAGTTATTCACAGAGATGTCAGGGATTTGCTCCAAAATCCTAAGTGTTTGTTCTGTGATTCATATAAAAGGGTTTCTTAAAAGCTCTAAACAGCATCCCTATGTATTACTGACACTTCTAACACCACTGTATCTGTTGGATCATACGGCCCATAAGATGGAGAATCTTAGACCTGCTGCAGAGCCTTTTCTTATTCTGGACCCTGCTTTTTGAGTCATTTGGTTGATGAACTGGAATAGCTCACCCACGTGAGGAATATTGCCTTCAAAGCCAAAGCAGCATACTAGATATTATGCCTCATTTTTCCTTACCTTACAAAGGATGTCTTGACACACCCCTTCCTTTCCAGCCTGAACCCGGAGGTGTGATGCGCCCTTCCCTCCCTGGCGCAGGCTTGTGCTCGTTGAGGCAGCGGCCTCTCTGTCGCACCTCTCCACTGGCAGCCCTCACTGAGCCTAACCTGGTCAGGTCACCACTCCCGTCACTTACCCACCCCCAAGCAGGCAGGCAGGGCTCCGCTCCATGTGCATCAGCTCCTGGGCCTCCTTGGCACTCATGAGGCTGGCTGCTGGGGCCGGCAGCAGACTGAGCCCACAGTGCCTGTTGCCTCAGACAGTGAGCGCGACCGCCTGACGTGTCAGCCATCTTTATGTGGCCACCATGTTGTCTGCAGCCTGCACATCTCGGACACTGAGGGCTGGAGGACGAGACTGCTGGAGCAACCTGGTGCCTCGGACTTGCCAGCTTCCTGGAGTCGCACCTTTATGCTCTGGGTGCAGAGGCAGTGAGGCAGGCACCAGCTATTTGCCGCTGCACTCAGCCTTCACCACANACTGCTGGAGCAACCTGGCGCCTCGGACTTGCCAGCTTCCTGGAGTCGCACCTTTATGCTCTGGGTGCAGAGGCAGTGAGGCAGGCACCAGCTATTTGCCGCTGCACTCAGCCTTCACCACAGTGGGCCCTTCCCCAAGCAGGCGACTGTTAGTGACTAGCTGCCCTTATCGGCCCTGCTCAGCCGTTGGTCAGTGCCAAAATGGGGCCCTCTCCCTCTTGTTTAGAAAAGGAGCCCCAATTCTGACTGAGGGACAATGTTTTTTTGAGACTGCTAGTCTGCCCTCTGGGTCTTCCCAGGTGGTGCAAAGGTAAAGAATCCTCCTGGAATGCTGGACACGCAGGTTTGATCTGTGGGTCGGGAAGATCAGATCCTCTGGAGAAGGAAATGGCAGCCCATTCCAGTATTGTTGCCTGAAAAATTCCCAATGACAGCGAAGTCTGGCAGGCTATTGCCCATGGGGTCACAAAGAGACACAACTGAACACACAGTCTGCCATTTGCTTAGTCTGCTGCTGCTGCTGCTGCTAAGTTGCTTCGGTCATGTCCGACTCTGTGCGACCCCACAGATGGCAGCCCACCACGCTCCCCCATCCCTGGGATTCTCCAGGCAAGAACACTGGAGTGGGTTGCCATTTCCTTCTCCAGTGCATGAAAGTGAGAAGTGAAAGTGAAGTCGCTCAGCGTGTCTGACTCTTCATGACCCCATGGACTGCTCCTCTGTCCATGGGATTTTCCAGGCAAGAGCCTCCTCAGTTCAGTTCAGTTCAGTTCAGTTCAGTTGCTCAGTCGTGTCTGACTCTTTGCGACCCTGTGAATTGCAGCACACCAGGCCTCCCTGTTCATCACCAACTCCCGGAGTTCACTCAAACTCACGTCCATCGAGTCGGTGGTGCCATCCAGCCATTTCATCCTTGGTCGTCCCCTTCTCCTCCTGCCCCCAATCCTTCCCAGCATCAGAGTCTTTTCCAGTGAGTCAACTCTTCGCATGAGGTTGCCAAAGTACTGGAGTTTCAGCGTTAGCATCATTCCTTCCAAAGAAGACCCAGGACTGATCTCCTTTAGAAACATAGAAATTTCACTTCAGTGGAAGGTACTTGAATTTTTGTCATATTTATCTACAATCATCTGATAGGTAAATGTCTTGTTGAAATGTCCAGAGTAATTGCTGCTTCCTGGTGGTGTTGTTCAGTTGTGTCCAACTCTTTGCCACTCCATGGACTACAGCATGTCAGGCTTCCCTGACCTTCATTATCTCCTGGAGTTTGCTCAAATTTATGTCCATTGAGCCAGTGATGTTATCTAACAATCTCATCTTCTGCCACTGCCTTCTCCATTTGCCTACTGCCTTTCTCAACATCAAGGTCTTTTCCAAAGAGTCCACTCTTTGCATCAGGTGGCCAAAGTACTGGAGCTTCAGCTTCAGTATCAGTCTTTCCAATGAATGTTTAGGGCTGACTTCCTTTAGGGTTGGTCTGATCTCCTTGCTCTTCAAGGGACTCTCAAAAGTCTTTTCCAGCACTACAATTCAAAAGCATAAATTCCTCGGCATTCAACCTTCTTTACGGTTCACCTCTCACATCCATACATGACTACTAGAAAAACCATAGCTTTGACTATAAGGATCTTTGTTGGCAAACTGATGTCTTTGCTTTTCAATACATTGTCTAAGTCTGTCATAGCTTTTCTTCCAAGGAGTAAGCATCTTTTAGTTTCATGGTTGTGGTAGCATCTGCAGTGATTTTGGAGCCCAAGAAAATAAAATCTGTCACTGCTTCTACTTTTTCTCTTTCTATTTATGATAGTTATGGGACCAGATGCCATGATCTTAGTGTTTTGAATGCTCTGAGTTTTAAATCAGCTTTTTCACTCTCCTCTTTCACCCTCATCAAGAGGCTTGTTAGTTCCCCTTCACTTTCTGCCACCAAAGTGGTATCATTTGCATGTCTGAGGTTGTTAATTTTTCTCCTGGCAATCTAAATTCCAGCTTTGATCTATCCAGCCAGGCATTTTGCATGATGTACTCTGTGTATATGCTAAATAAATAAGGTGACAGTACACAGCCTTGTTGTACTCCTTTCCCAATTTGGAACCAGTCAGTTGTTCCAGGTAAGCTTCTAACTGTTGCTTCTTGATCCGCATATAGGTTTCTCAGGAGACAGGTAAGGTGGTTTGGTATTCCATCTCTTTTAAGAATTTTCCAGTTTGCTGTGACCCACATGGTCAAAGGCTTTAGGGTAGTCAACAAAGCAGATGTTTTTCTCCCTTGCTTTCTCCATGATTCAATGAATGTTGGCAATTTGATCTCTGGTTCCTTTGACTTTTCAAAACCAACTTGTACATCTGGAAGTTCTAGGTTCATATACTACTGAAGCATAGCTTAAAGGATTTTGAGCATAACCTTACTAGCATGAGAAATGAGAGCAATTGTCCAGTAGTTGGACTGCAAGGAGATCAAAGCAGTTCATCCTAAAGGGAATCAATCCTGAATATTCATTGGAAGGATTGATGCTGAAGCTGAAGCTCCGATACTTTGGCCACCTGATGCAAAGAACTGACTCCTTGGAAAATATCCTTTTATTGGGAAAGATTGAAGGCAGGAGGAAAAGGGGATGACAGAGGGTGAGATGTTTGGATGGCATCACCAACTGGATGGACATGAATTTGAGCAAGCTCCGCGTGGTGGTGTTGGACAGGAGGCCTGGTGTGCTGCAGTCCATGGGGTTGCAAAGAGTCAGACATGACTGAACGACTGAACTGAACTGTCCAGTATTTGAATATTCTTTGTCATTACCTTTCTTTGGGATTAGAATGAAAATTGACCTTTTCCAGTCCTGTGGCCACTGTTGAGTTTTCCAAATTTGCTGACATATTGAGTGCAGGATTTTTACAGCATCATCTTTCAGGATTTGAAATAGCTCAGCTGGAATTCCATCACCTCCACTAGCTTTTTTTTTGTAGTAAGGCTGCCTAAGGCCCACTTGACTTCACCATTCCATGATAAGAAAAAACAATAAGCAAAATATCTTTGTAATAGAGCCAGCCAAGTGCAGCTCTTTGCATGAGGCCATTGCTGTGCATTATTCCTCCCGCCTTCCCTTATGGGGTTACCAGGCAACAGGTGCCATGGGACTGGTAGTAAAAGGGTAACAGGCCAGGGGTCTCCAAATGGAGGAAATAGGCTGCAAGTGTTAGACATTTTTTGTCTCTCCCTTAAGCAGCAGAAGGAAACAAACTCTCCAAGGAAATGTTTTTCTTAAGCTATGTTAATGAAACTATGTATTTGCTTTGGAATTTGTCTTTCTTAAAAATGATTCCACCTAAGACTAACTTTTTTTTCTTTTCTCAAACTTTGGGCTGATAATAGCTCAACAAACCAGTATTCATATCAATTGTTCTATGGCTGGGGGATGACACACCTCGTGCCATCCTATCTCAAAAATGCATATTGTGGGAGAGGGGCCTGGTGAAACTCCCTCAGCCTTGAAGTATCTATCTTATCTGATTAATAACTTTCTAACAGACATAAAACAGTTTGCTAAAACTAGCACAGGGGTCACTCTCCATCCCATTTTTGATGTCAATGTCAGAAGCTTTCTCAGTCCCTTTTCACTTTAATAAAACTCTGCTATATGAAATTTCTTGACTGATCAAGCCTGGTCTCTGGTCCCAAAGCTAAATCTTCTTCTTTGGAGATCATGAATCCAACAGTTCACCGTAAGCTATCTCTAGCTGTCCTTCTTGGTCATTGGTCAGCACCACGTGGGCCCTGCTCACAAGCAGCCAACTATTAATGAGCCATGTTTATGAGGAATTCAGCCAAAGGTCCAGTGGGAGTGGTGGTTGTCAGTTGGAGAGTGAGGTGAGAGGGGGATCCTGGCCTTCTCCCTATGGTCTTCCAGCTCGCCTGGCCCTGGGCCAACGGCTAGTTGAAAGACCAAGGAACGAGGCTGGGGACTGTGTCCTGCGGGTCTCCAGAGCCCTCACCAAGGCTACCCACTGGCTTGACCCAGGCTTTGAGGTAGCAGTGAGCTTCTCCCCCATCCCTGTTTCTGTGACCTAATAGCAGTGGCAGTTTGCCTGGGTTCACAGTCTATGGGACCTGGCCAACCCCCCACTCCCACCCTACTGTTTGGGGAGCCTGAGAACCAGTTGGGACCTGGGTGCCTGGTTCCCTCAGTGATGACAGCTAGGCANCTGGTCTCTGGTCCCAAAGCTAAATCTTCTTCTTTGGAGATCATGAATCCAACAGTTCACCGTAAGCTATCTCTAGCTGTCCTTCTTGGTCATTGGTCAGCACCACGTGGGCCCTGCTCACAAGCAGCCAACTATTAATGAGCCATGTTTATGAGGAATTCAGCCAAAGGTCCAGTGGGAGTGGTGGTTGTCAGTTGGAGAGTGAGGTGAGAGGGGGATCCTGGCCTTCTCCCTATGGTCTTCCAGCTCGCCTGGCCCTGGGCCAACGGCTAGTTGAAAGACCAAGGAACGAGGCTGGGGACTGTGTCCTGCGGGTCTCCAGAGCCCTCACCAAGGCTACCCACTGGCTTGACCCAGGCTTTGAGGTAGCAGTGAGCTTCTCCCCCATCCCTGTTTCTGTGACCTAATAGCAGTGGCAGTTTGCCTGGGTTCACAGTCTATGGGACCTGGCCAACCCCCCACTCCCACCCTACTGTTTGGGGAGCCTGAGAACCAGTTGGGACCTGGGTGCCTGGTTCCCTCAGTGATGACAGCTAGGCAGGGTCTGGGGACCTGGTCCTGAGGAAGCTACCAGCTGAGATCTATCTTCTCTTAGCCAAGACCAGGACCTTGGCAGGGGAGAGTTGTGCCTTGGCACTTTGCCTTTCTTGTCAGATTGGAAAATGACATTTGTTTGGTGGACATTTATAGGAATGTCATTAGCTGACTATGAATTAACCTTGGAAGAACAAAAGATTTGACACCAGAAGTTATTTTCTAAGAATATCATCAGCTAACCATCAGTCTCTGTGAGTCAGACTGCTATGCTTACTGCTTTTACTCTGCCACCTATTATAACAGCCACATTCAACTTATCTTTGATGATTAAGATATGATGATGGCCATGTCACATGAGATTCCATTATCCCATTGCATTTAGAGATCCCAGTTCAGTGGTAGCAGCTCCCACTATAATTTCCGACCTACACAGAAGAGCAACCACAGGGCCTTCAAAGGATGCTGGATCTTCTCTCATAAATTTGTTTCTCAGTCATAGTGAAAGATGTATTTTCCCAGAGTGGGTGAGCAGGCCTTATTTGATAAACCCATTCCAACAGTTTGTCTCCCAAAGCCTTTGGACAACTTACTCTACAGTATATAAATGTAAATCTTGCACTTTAAATTCTATTTACTGTAGTAGACCTACCCTTGCACTCATGTTTTAGCCAGCCAACTAAACAACCTGTAGAGCCCTTTCTAACATCTTGAGCTGAAACACTCAATCCAAGGTATCTACTTAGTGGGCTATCTCAATGGCCTGATCCAACTTTTTTTCCTCCCACCATAATTCCATACCCATGAGCTCCATTCCCACACTTAACTCCCAGATTTCTGTCTGTATACTTTGGAAAAATCATGCTGCTCCTTTGATATACATAACAACTCTCACCCTTTGATTTTGCTGGAATATGAGTCTGCTTACAAGTTTGGAAGCAAAGAGGGAAGGTGAGGGTGGTCCCTGAGAAGAATCTGAAGTGTCTTAATGGCAACAACCTCAGGGGCGTTTATTACATGTTTCTAAGGCAAATGAGGGCTAAACTTTCATGAAACAGCTAATTATTGGTCAAAAAATTAGCAGAACAATGTCCTCAGAGTCCTGGGAATCTATTTGTCCCTAGTCCAGTTGTCAGGTTCCCTTTCCTCCCTAAACAATCCCTCGCTTTAACAGAAGACATTCTGGAAATTTAGGAATACAATCTGCATTATAATTGAGCTACTAACATACTGAGATTCTGGGTTTGGTTTTGAGAAATCATAGCTAGAGGTTTCTTTAGGGCCATATAAGGAGAATCACATTTCTGCCCTTTTCCTCACACTTGAGAGTCATTGAGGTAACATCTGTAGGTCTTCTGACTCAGCAAACATCTACTCTTTGAATAAGAAATGCTCTCCTCTTGGAGATAATCATGAATTCCCTGCCTTCTAATAATCTGCCCAGGGAGCAGAAGGGAATATGGAATAATGACTTATAGATCCCACTTTACCTTAAGAAGATGACTAAACCATGTTAATACAGACCACTAATGTGTGTGTGTGTGTGTGTGTGTGTGTGTGTGTGTGTTTCTAGGAAGAGCTTGGTGGTGTGCTATTGTGGAATCTACAGAAATCCATCCCCTTCACAAACTAGACTGTCTAGGATCATCTGTATTAAAATGTGAGCTTTGACTTCAGTTTTCAATATCTTCCCCACAACCATATAAGGAGGGCAGAAACTACATATTTTCCATAACGGGGTCACTGAGCCTGGCACCATGGCTGGCACAAATTATAAATTAAATAACATTTGATGAATTCATAAAGAAGCTCAGCATCAGAGAAAATATTTAATGGACTAAAATAGAGGCCATCAGCACTAAGTTCTAATCACCTGACTTAACTGAGCAGCAGCAAACTGACAAAACTGAGATTTAAAGATACACACATTCTTCCTCTGAATATATCCAGGATTATATCACTTAACAGTTCTTCCACTGCCACCCCTCTGGCTCAAGTCATTGGCTCCTTTCTGGGTCATTGCAACAGGTTCCTAATCAATCTGCCTGCTTCCTTTCTGGTCTCTATAAAGTCTTTAACAGAGTAACAAAGCAAAGTCTTTAACAAAGTGACAATTCCTCTTAAAATTCAGATTATTTCAGTTTCCTATTCAAAGACTCCCCAATAGTTCCCTGATTCACTTAAAACAAAAGTCAAAACCTTCACAGTGCTTCTATATGTATACTCTGCTTACTCTCTGACCTTGCCTCCTACTCCATCCAACCCAGCTTGCTCACTCCAGTCCAGCTCCATTGGTCTCCTTGTTTGCCTACCTCAGCTTGACCTCAGAACCTTTTCAGTGGCTCTTCTCTCTAAAATGATCTTCACAGTTTTCCTCAAAGGACATTTTCTCAATAAGATCTGCTCTAACCCTTCTATTTAAAGTTAACAATTTCTTCCTACATTCTCTGTTCCCCTTACCTTTTTTAGCTCCAAAGCACCTGAAAACTCCTAATATACAATGTGACACTTATGATATTTTATTTCTTGTTCTCCACCACCTAGAAGCTAACATCCCTAAGAAAGGATGGTTGGTTCTTTTTTTCTATATTATTGCTATATAATGTTGTGTTCAGTGCACAGTTGAAGTTAATACATATTGAATGAGAAAAAAAGAGAATAATGGAAGGAAAACAAAGCAGGATACATTGTACGCTTCAGTCTTAATTAATTTGCTCTGAGATACTCACTTGTGCTCACTGCAACAGTTACCTCCAGAGGAAAGACTGAGATAGAGTCCTGCTTTCACAGCTCTCCTGAGACCTCATTGGGTCTTCTCAAATCCCTGTGAATTTGGCACGGATGCACAGTACTAGCCCAAGGCCTGGTCATTAGGTGTGATCTCAGGGATTATAAAAGCCCCCCTTCCATGTTTCCTTTACTGGGGTGCAGAACTCATTTACTGAGAGATGAAAGAAGAGTTGAGAAGTCAGGAATCACACCCAGGAGATTTATTAAAATTCCTGTCTCCCAGCACTTCCAGGAAAGGATCAATTCAGCTGGGGAGAAAGTTCCTTTTAAACAAAGCTTCTGAGTAGATGGATAAAGTCATTGTCATCACATAAGGAGGCAGAAGAGCCACCCCGAAGGACAGGGCCCTGTCTCACTGTGGCCCCTGAGAAAGTGAGGCCAGGCATTGCAGACCTTCCTTTGGGTCCTCTTCCTGGATCATCTGCACTATAGTGCATAGTGAAGTCACTCAGTCGTGTCCGACTCTTTGCGACCCCGTGGACTGTAGCCTACCAGGCTCCTCTGTCCATGGGATTTTCCAGGCAATAGTCCTGGAGTGTATTGCCATTTCCTTCTCCAGGGGATCTTCCTAACCCACGGATCGAACCCAGGTCTCCCACATTTTAGACAGACGCTTTACCGTCTGTGCCACCAGGGAAGTCTGCACTGGTTTTCCTTTATTCAGCTTTTCCTCCAGAGCCAAGTAGGAGTGAAACTGTTTTTAAAAGTTAAGCATTCACCTTAGTTAGACAATTGCTTTATGGCTAGGAAAATTCCTTCACAAGGTGACTGGGCCAGAGACACAGCTTGTCTTAACCTTTCACGTAAGAGAGGGGACAGGCTGTTTCAGGTTCCTATGAGACCCTTCTCTCTGAAGTGTAGGTCATTCAAAGACCAGGTGACCCATCCCAGAGAGGTGTTGCAAAGCCAGATGGATGGGAACGCCCTGACCCATTGATCCCACATACCTCCTCACAGCTGGTCCCCTTCATGCACTGGTACAAAATCTATTTTATTTACTCACCAATTTCTATTTACACTTCTTCACCCTCCAAACAAGATACAGAGCCAACAGTGAAATCTACCAGCAGTATCTCCTGTCTATCAGAGGTAAGGATTTTATCTCTGTTTGGGGGGTATTATGAAGTTTCTGTAAATGAATGATCAGGAAATAGGAGCAGGACCCCAGTTAGGAAATGTGGACGGTTTATTTGTTCCCTAGGTCTTGGACATGTCATTAATTTTGGTCTCATTTATTCAACAAATAATCATCAGGGATATTCTCTAATTAAGGAGCTGTGCCATATACTGAACAAACACTGTGAACAAGACATAATCCTTACATTTAAAGATTAGCATTAAAATATTTGACTGCAATAGTCAGTGAAGCTACTTACTCCGAGAGAAGCAAGACAAACTTCTGGTAGGTAGTAATAGAGATGTTCTGAAGTACCAGGAAGTTTTAACTGAGAAAAAGGATTAGAGCATGTGGAATGGGAAAGGGGAAAGAAATGGCACTTTCTAGGAGGAAGGAGCTGCAAGTGCAAAAGCCTACAGACAAGAGGAAANTGAAATAGCTCAGCTGGAATTCCATCACCTCCACTAGCTTTTTTTTTGTAGTAAGGCTGCCTAAGGCCCACTTGACTTCACCATTCCATGATAAGAAAAAACAATAAGCAAAATATCTTTGTAATAGAGCCAGCCAAGTGCAGCTCTTTGCATGAGGCCATTGCTGTGCATTATTCCTCCCGCCTTCCCTTATGGGGTTACCAGGCAACAGGTGCCATGGGACTGGTAGTAAAAGGGTAACAGGCCAGGGGTCTCCAAATGGAGGAAATAGGCTGCAAGTGTTAGACATTTTTTGTCTCTCCCTTAAGCAGCAGAAGGAAACAAACTCTCCAAGGAAATGTTTTTCTTAAGCTATGTTAATGAAACTATGTATTTGCTTTGGAATTTGCCTTTCTTAAAAATGATTCCACCTAAGACTAACTTTTTTTTCTTTTCTCAAACTTTGGGCTGATAATAGCTCAACAAACCAGTATTCATATCAATTGTTCTATGGCTGGGGGATGACACACCTCGTGCCATCCTATCTCAAAAATGCATATTGTGGGAGAGGGGCCTGGTGAAACTCCTTCAGCCTTGAAGTATCTATCTTATCTGATTAATAACTTTCTAACAGACATAAAACAGTTTGCTAAAACTAGCACAGGGGTCACTCTCCATCCCATTTTTGATGTCAATGTCAGAAGCTTTCTCAGTCCCTTTTCACTTTAATAAAACTCTGCTATATGAAATTTCTTGACTGATCAAGCCTGGTCTCTGGTCCCAAAGCTAAATCTTCTTCTTTGGAGATCATGAATCCAACAGTTCACCGTAAGCTATCTCTAGCTGTCCTTCTTGGTCATTGGTCAGCACCACGTGGGCCCTGCTCACAAGCAGCCAACTATTAATGAGCCATGTTTATGAGGAATTCAGCCAAAGGTCCAGTGGGAGTGGTGGTTGTCAGTTGGAGAGTGAGGTGAGAGGGGGATCCTGGCCTTCTCCCTATGGTCTTCCAGCTCGCCTGGCCCTGGGCCAACGGCTAGTTGAAAGACCAAGGAACGAGGCTGGGGACTGTAAGTGGGGACTTATAGATCCCACTTTACCTTAAGAAGATGACTAAACCATGTTAATACAGACCACTAATGTGTGTGTGTGTGTGTGTGTGTGTGTGTGTGTGTGTTTCTAGGAAGAGCTTGGTGGTGTGCTATTGTGGAATCTACAGAAATCCATCCCCTTCACAAACTAGACTGTCTAGGATCATCTGTATTAAAATGTGAGCTTTGACTTCAGTTTTCAATATCTTCCCCACAACCATATAAGGAGGGCAGAAACTACATATTTTCCATAACGGGGTCACTGAGCCTGGCACCATGGCTGGCACAAATTATAAATTAAATAACATTTGATGAATTCATAAAGAAGCTCAGCATCAGAGAAAATATTTAATGGACTAAAATAGAGGCCATCAGCACTAAGTTCTAATCACCTGACTTAACTGAGCAGCAGCAAACTGACAAAACTGAGATTTAAAGATACACACATCCTTCCTCTGAATATATCCAGGATTATATCACTTAACAGTTCTTCCACTGCCACCCCTCTGGCTCAAGTCATTGGCTCCTTTCTGGGTCATTGCAACAGGTTCCTAATCAATCTGCCTGCTTCCTTTCTGGTCTCTATAAAGTCTTTAACAGAGTAACAAAGCAAAGTCTTTAACAAAGTGACAATTCCTCTTAAAATTCAGATTATTTCAGTTTCCTATTCAAAGACTCCCCAATAGTTCCCTGATTCACTTAAAACAAAAGTCAAAACCTTCACAGTGGTTCTATATGTATACTCTGCTTACTCTCTGACCTTGCCTCCTACTCCATCCAACACAGCTTGCTCACTCCAGTCCAGCTCCATTGGTCTCCTTGTTTGCCTACCTCAGCTTGACCTCAGAACCTTTTCAGTGGCTCTTCTCTCTAAAATGATCTTCACAGTTTTCCTCAAAGGACATTTTCTCAATAAGATCTGCTCTAACCCTTCTATTTAAAGTTAACAATTTCTTCCTACATTCTCTGTTCCCCTTACCTTTTTTAGCTCCAAAGCACCTGAAAACTCCTAATATACAATGTGACACTTATGATATTTTATTTCTTGTTCTCCACCACCTAGAAGCTAACATCCCTAAGAAAGGATGGTTGGTTCTTTTTTTCTATATTATTGCTATATAATGTTGTGTTCAGTGCACAGTTGAAGTTAATACATATTGAATGAGAAAAAAAGAGAATAATGGAAGGAAAACAAAGCAGGATACATTGTACGCTTCAGTCTTAATTAATTTGCTCTGAGATACTCACTTGTGCTCACTGCAACAGTTACCTCCAGAGGAAAGACTGAGATAGAGTCCTGCTTTCACAGCTCTCCTGAGACCTCATTGGGTCTTCTCAAATCCCTGTGAATTTGGCACGGATGCACAGTACTAGCCCAAGGCCTGGTCATTAGGTGTGATCTCAGGGATTATAAAAGCCCCCCTTCCATGTTTCCTTTACTGGGGTGCAGAACTCATTTACTGAGAGATGAAAGAAGAGTTGAGAAGTCAGGAATCACACCCAGGAGATTTATTAAAATTCCTGTCTCCCAGCACTTCCAGGAAAGGATCAATTCAGCTGGGGAGAAAGTTCCTTTTAAACAAAGCTTCTGAGTAGATGGATAAAGTCATTGTCATCACATAAGGAGGCAGAAGAGCCACCCCGAAGGACAGGGCCCTGTCTCACTGTGGCCCCTGAGAAAGTGAGGCCAGGCATTGCAGACCTTCCTTTGGGTCCTCTTCCTGGATCATCTGCACTATAGTGCATAGTGAAGTCACTCAGTCGTGTCCGACTCTTTGCGACCCCGTGGACTGTAGCCTACCAGGCTCCTCTGTCCATGGGATTTTCCAGGCAATAGTCCTGGAGTGTATTGCCATTTCCTTCTCCAGGGGATCTTCCTAACCCACGGATCGAACCCAGGTCTCCCACATTTTAGACAGACGCTTTACCGTCTGTGCCACCAGGGAAGTCTGCACTGGTTTTCCTTTATTCAGCTTTTCCTCCAGAGCCAAGTAGGAGTGAAACTGTTTTTAAAAGTTAAGCATTCACCTTAGTTAGACAATTGCTTTATGGCTAGGAAAATTCCTTCACAAGGTGACTGGGCCAGAGACACAGCTTGTCTTAACCTTTTACGTAAGAGAGGGGACAGGCTGTTTCAGGTTCCTATGAGACCCTTCTCTCTGAAGTGTAGGTCATTCAAAGACCAGGTGGCCCAGCCCAGAGAGGTGTTGCAAAGCCAGATGGGTGGGAACGCCCTGACCCATTGATCCCACATACCTCCTCACAGCTGGTCCCCTTCATGCACTGGTACAAAATCTATTTTATTTACTCACCAATTTCTATTTACACTTCTTCACCCTCCAAACAAGATACAGAGCCAACAGTGAAATCTACCAGCAGTATCTCCTGTCTATCAGAGGTAAGGATTTTATCTCTGTTTGGGGGGTATTATGAAGTTTCTGTAAATGAATGATCAGGAAATAGGAGCAGGACCCTAGTTAGGAAATGTGGACGGTTTATTTGTTCCCTAGGTCTTGGACATGTCATTAATTTTGGTCTCATTTATTCAACAAATAATCATCAGGGATATTCTCTAATTAAGGAGCTGTGCCATATACTGAACAAACACTGTGAACAAGACATAATCCTTACAATTAAAGATTAGCATTAAAATATTTGACTGCAATAGTCAGTGAAGCTACTTACTCCAAGAGAAGCAAGACAAACTTCTGGGAGGTAGTAATAGAGATGTTCTGAAGTACCAGGAAGTTTTAACTGAGAAAAAGGATTAGAGCATGTGGAATGGGAAAGGGGAAAGAAATGGCACTTTCTAGGAGGAAGGAGCTGCAAGTGCAAAAGCCTACAGACAAGAGGAAACAGTTTTCTGGAGAATTTCAGCTGGATCAACATGGAGGGACTTGGGGTCCAGACAGGGATGGAGGAGGGCAGAGAGGCTAGGAACCACAGGCAGAAATGAAGTGGGGGAGGTCAGCTGGCCAGGTAATGAACTGATTTTGAGGGCAATTGATAAAGTATGTTTATAGCCAAAAGGGGGGAACAACTTAAATGTCCACTGACAGATGAATGGTTAAAGAAAATGTGATATAAATATAATGGGATTTTATTCAACTATAAAGAGAAGGAAATCTGGTCCTGTGCTGCAACATGTAAGAAATTGGAATACACTGTGTTAAGTGAAGTCAATCACAGAAGTCTAGATACTACATGATTCCTCTTATGTCATCTAAAGTAGTCAAATTGTAGCAGAAAGAATGGTGGTTTCCAGGGGCTGCTGGGATGTGGAAATGGAGAGCTGCTATTCAGTAAGTATAAAGTTTCAGTCATGCAAAATGGAAAATTTCAGGAGATCTACTGTACAACATTGTGCTTATAGTTGACTGTACTGTACACTTAAAACTTTAAAAGAGTAGATCACATGTTGCTTGTTTTTTNGGAGCTAGTGCCTTTTAATTTTATGTCTGTAGTCACCATCTGCAGTGATTTTGGAGCCCCCAAAATAAAGTCTCTCACTGTTTCCATTGTTTCCCCATCTATTTGCCATGAAGTGATGGGACTGGATGCCATGATCTTAGTTTTCTGAATGTTGAGATTTAAGCCAACTTTTTCACTCTGTTCTTTCACTTTCATCAAGGTCGCCTGAGCTGCTCAGAACTGGGAAGGGCACAAAACACATGCCCAACCCACGGAGACTGAGCCAGAACTGTGTCTGTCTCCTGTGGAGGTTCGGGTCAGCAGTGGCCTGCCACTGGGTCAGGGGCTCTGGGTGCAGCAGACCTGGGTATGGCATAAGCCCTCTTGGAGGAGGTCGCTATTAACCCCACCATAGAGCCTCCAGAGCTGACACAGGACTGGGGAAACAGACTCTTGGAGGGTACAAACAAAACCTCCTGTGCACTCGGACCTGGGGGAAAGGAGCAGTGACCCCACAGGAAGCTGGCCGAGCCGTGCACATGAGTGGGGCCCAGACTTGCCCGTGAGGGTCCAGGAGTCTCCCGCAGAGGCGTGGGTCAGCGGTGGCCTGCTGCAGGGTCGGCAGCACTCTGCAGCAGTGCGAGCATGGGACCTTTTGAAGGAGGTCGCCATTATCTTCATTACCCCTACCACAGTTTGGCCTCAGGTCAAGCAACAGGGAGGGAGCACAGCCCTACCCATCAACAGAAAATTGGATTGAAGATCTGAGCATGGCCCCTCCTATCAGAACAAGACCCAGTTTCCCCCTCAGTCATTCTGTCCCATCAGGAAGGTTCCATAAGCCTCTCATCCTTTTCCATCAGAGGGCAGGCAGAATGGAAAGCCAAGTAGGGTAGTGAATAAGGAATCGGACCTGAAGAGTCCTTTCTCCTTTCCTCCAGGAAGCCCTGGTGTGCGGTGGGGGCGGGGCTGCCCAGACCTGTAGACCCTGTGCTGCCGGCAGGCAGGCGCACTGAGTGCGCCTTCGGGGTCATGAAGGGAACCCAGGTCCTTGAGGGGAGTCCTAGGAGAACACTAAGGATGGGACATTTATCCCTTCCTGTCTCACCGGCTTTGTTGGGATGTGTAACTCGTTCTGTTTAACCTGTGGTGGCCTTAATTTGTGCAATAGTCACTTCTTCTCTTATACATTACCCTCTGAGCCTCACACCCACATCTGTCACCTTAGGAAGGGTTACTTAGGAAGGAGGGATGTGGATAAGGGAAGCTCTTATCAGACCAAGGCAAATAGGAGCCATCCAGGGCGCCTTAAGCAGGACCAGAGTTCCAGCCAAGAGAGAATCATAAGCTACCTCCTTTCCTCTACTCAAAACCCATCTTCCTACCTCCTTGTAATCATGGACATGGCTGCTCAATAATTCAAACCAATAAAGAAATTTAAGGAAAAAACACCCCTAAGTTGAACGTCTTCTGAATATCATATTTCTAACTGAAATGTCAGTGATCAGAAATATCTCTACATGCATGGGATAAATAGTATTGTAGATATTTATTCTATACATAGTCCTGAAAGTAAATATATTAACTAACATTTTTTTTTTTACAATTTGGGACAGTATAATCATGGAAGTCTAAAACAAAGATAAAATGTACAATTAAAAAAATTTTAGTTGTAGAAAGCAAGAGATTTTTATGGAATCTTCACATTAATATCTAAAAAGCAATTTTAATTTGGTTTCATAATTTAAGATAAAAGCCAAGAGCTTTTTGCATCTCAGAAATAATCTTCTATTAAAGTAAGATATCTCATGTATTCTATATTCAATCTGAACTATTTAGCCCTCCCTTTTATAGATCTTTCAGTTGGTATAGAAAAGGACTAATGAAGCAAAAAATTTACTGATAAAATGTTGAATGAACTTCCATTTTTCTGTAACCCTAAAAAAATAAAAAAACCATTATGGACATAATTGCTGGCCTGCTCTTCCTTGGTGCTCTGGTTATCAGAATGGAGATTGGATAATATAGAGAAAAAGCTTTAAAAAAAAAAAAAAGTTCGATTGAATTTGTTACAATATTGCTTCTGTTTTAAGTTTTGAGTTTTTTGACCCTGAGGCATGTGGAATCTTAACTCCTCCACCAGGGATCGAACTTGCACCCTCTGCATTGGAAGGTGAGATCTTAACCACTGAAGCACAGGGAAGTCCCTAGATGGAAAACTTGAGTGAGGATGCCAGATCTGTTTACCCTGACTTGTGGGTTTCCCACTCAAGTTGGTGAGTTACACGATTTCCCCCCTCTCTTACTCCAGGGCCAGAGATGGTGACTCACAGGTGTGCTGCAGAGAGCAGGGGACTGTCTGATGTGAGGCAGGCAAGTCCAGCTTGGTAGAAGGGTGTGGCCAGGTAACCACTCACTTGAGGGGCTAGAATGTGCAAGCGTGTTCCCAGCGCTGCTTGTGTGAAATGAGGGAAGGCGAGAGGCTGCTAAAAACTCAGCCTCATGGGCAGTCCAGGCAGCAGTCAAGACGGAGAAGTGAAAAATCAGCAGTCCAGGTTTTCCAGTTGTCCCGGGGCCCAGTGGCAGGCTTCCAGCAGGGATGGCCGGGCTCTGTGGGCTGTGCCCACATGCCTGGTCTGCACTCAGGCCTCCCGGCTTATTCAGAAAGGCTGGGGGAGCTGAGCCAGGGGCCTGGAGAGGGACCAGAAGGGGACCTAGGCACCCGAGCAAAGGTTCTCCTGTCTTCAAGAGATCCTCTCCAGGAATCCTCTTCTCCAGTTTGTCAACAGCGATTCCATGGGAGGAAACCAGGTGCCAGCCTTGGTTAAAAGCAGAAACAAACCCCGAAAGCTCTAGGTGAGCATGTGTGGGTATGGACGGTGCTACAGCTGGCGTGCTGAACAGTCAGAAGGGGACGTTCACCCCAAGCAGAGAGCAGGCGAATTGTAGAGTCGAAGCAACGGTGTGGTCCCCAGATGGAGAGTCCACTGGAGGAAAGTCACTGCTGCGGGAAAGACCTCTAAGACAGTCTCCGTCCTTCCCCTCCCTTGTTTCCAGACACCACCCTCAGCCTGTTTCCAGACACCACCCTTGGCCTGGTGTCCACCTTCTCTTAAAAGAGAAGGCTGATGGGGATGCTCCAGGACATCACAACCTCCACCTCCACCCTGACCCAGCAGGGCCATTTTCTCTCCACAGAAATGAAAAATGGTAGGATCTTCATCATGGGGAAAATAAAGGGGATGGGCTCAAATCACAGGGGAAAGGGAAAACTGGTTCTTTCCTGTGGGGAAGAGTTGCTGCGAGTTTAAGAATAGTCTACTGAGCAGAAGGGAGCTTTGGAAGTTGGTCATTGGTGGTGCGGGCAGGCCTTCCAGAATACCAAGGGTTTCAAAGCTAGTGTGTCTTATTGTCTCTTTCCTCAGGTTGAGTGGACTTCCCAGCAAAGAACTGAGAAACAGTTCCCCTCCTTCCCGTCTCTGCTGACGCGGAGGTTCCTTCCCCAGTTGCAGGTCTGTGTTCCCTATCACGGTAACACAGAGAGGGTAGAGTTACTTAGTGCTTGTCTGTCCACATTGCTCCTAAAAGAAATGTGAAACATCTTTCCACTTCGGACTGAAGCTGACCTGAAATTCTCAGCATGGATTCAAATAGTTGCAAAGAAAATAAATTTCAGTATATTATATACTTACATTAAACTGTCAATCACTCCATCACACATCCAGTGGAATCCATGTACCACAATGATTGACACCCATCATTAATTTTTGAAATGCACAAGCAACCCCTTCCTTAACAGTTGGAATTTTTACTTTGCTCCTCCTTCTTTTTCCTTTGAATTCCTATTTTCATTTTACTGTCCCCTATAGAATTGTTTTTGAATTCTCCATGCTGGCTGCATCCTAATGTAATATGTTTTTGTTCTTGGAAATTTTTTCTTGATCCAGCTATTATGTTTATTTGCAGTAAAGTACGTTCTTAAAATGAATTTTTAGTTTTCTCTGCTAAGTGCTTAAAAAGTCATGTGGATTAAAATATTACAATTATTAAAGATACACAGTTGGTCAAAACAATACAAATAAGACAGGTTATGGTAAATAAAAATATAAAAAGTAGAAGGACTTTCTGGTTTTCCAGTTGCTAAGACTCCACACTTGCAATGCTGGGGCCCCAAGTTCAGTCCCTGGTCGGGGAGCTAGATCCCACATACTGCAGCAAGCTGCAACCAAAAGATCTCGCGTGGGGCATCTGAGAACCAGCACAGCCAAATAAATAAATAAAAATGAATTTTAAGAAATATACACAGAACGATGTCTATAAATGATAAACATATATTTAAAAGTATAAATTTTTTAAAAGTAAAATTTAACCAAAATGCATCTCTTCCTGAGAGGAACAGGAGACTTATTTCCCCAGCTTCATGCTGATGAAAGTTACTCACCGATTGTGAGGCCAGGTTCTGTATGATTTCTGTTCCTTAGAAAAAAAGTTTAACATGGAATAACTAAAGAATTTTGTTCATGTATATAAGTGTAGGGAACAGAAAAAATATGGGAGTGGGAAAGAATCTTCTTGTAGCAACTTCACCCAATTTTACAAATTTTCTCTTAGCTAAATGCCAAAAACTCACATAGCAAGCTCTTATTAAATGCTATTTTTAATAGACTCACAACTCAAACATAGAATTTTTCTTCAGTTTTGTTGAAGCAAAGAATTAGAAATTACTTGATTTGCAAAACACATACATAAGGTTTTATCACTTTCTCAATGCCAAAAAGGCTTTACAAATGCTTATGCTAAGTCACTTCAGCCGTGTCCGACTCTGTTGCAACCCCATAGATGGCAACCCACCAGACTCCCCCATCTCTGGGATTCTCCAGGCAAGAACACTGGAATGGGTTGCCATTTCCTTCTCCAATGCATGAAAAAGTGAAAGTGAAGTCCCCCAGTCGAGTCCGACTCAGCCACCCCATGGACTGCAGCCCATCAGGCTCCTCCATCCATGGGATTTTCCAGGCAAGAGTACTGGAGTGGGGTGCCATTGCCTTCCCCCACAAATGCTTATAGAAATAACTAATAATTATATGTGTTAGCCCTTCACTGAAGAGACATCATTTGTGAAACTCAAACTACATGAAAATGGGGTTAGAAAGAAACAAGTGCACAAAATTGAAAATGAAAATTCAGTAGGTTCTGAATAAAGACTTTTTCTCCACTTTTTAATGTCACCTGGAAATGTATTTATAGAGAAAAATATGGAAAAGAAGATACTTTAACATGTGTGCATCATTTTATTTCATTGTCAAAATGATGTTTTATAATTTTTCACTTGACAAATGAAAAACAATGTGGCGACATCCAAGACGGAGAAATTAATCCAAAATAAACGAACCTGGGTTTATTAAATTTAAGGTATTACCTCTAAAATTGTGTTTGGGAACACTTTGTTTTGTATTTATTTATAAGTGGCTTTCTGCTTTTAAGAACACCATTTAATCTGTCTACTTAATGAAAATCAACAGCAAAATGAAAAGAAAGTATTAGGTCATCAGTGTGTTAGTTACAGAAATCCAATCACGTGTGCATTATGTAAAACAGAATCCACAAGATCTTTTCATCAGATTAATCTGAGTCTGGTCAGTATATGATAATAAATAAATGAGCCGAGAAATAACATTCCATTATAGACCAGAACTCAAGCAGAAAAATGTATTTCTACAATCCAGTAATATTTGATAAAAGCAGAATATTGGAAACAAAAGCAAAAATAAACAGATGGGACCTAATTAAACTTAAAAGGTTCTGCACAACAAAGGAAACTATAAGCAAGGTGAAAAGACAGCCTTCAGAATGGGAGAAAATAATAGCAAATGAAGCAAGAGTACTGGAGTGGGGTGCCATTGCCTTCTCCAACTGACAAACAACTAATCTCAAAAATATACAAGAAACTCCTGCAGCTCAATTCCAGAAAAACAAACGACCCAATGAAAACATGTGCCAAAGAACTAAACAGACATTTCTCCAAAGGAGACATACAGATGGCTAACAAACACATGAAAAGATGCTCAACATCACTCATTATCAGAGAAATGCAAATCAAAACCAGCCAGTCAGAATGGCTGTGATCCAAAAGTCTACAAGCAATAAATGCTGGAGAGGGAGTGACCCTCTTACACTGTTGGTGGGAATGCAAACTAGTACAGCCACTATGGAGACCAGTGTGGAGATTCCTTTAAAAAAANGGACTAGTACTTCAGCCTTTCCCTGGAATATCAGACTCCAGCCCTGATTCCTAGACATTTGCCCATGACCCTGCTACCTTCCCTAAGTCTTTCTAAACTCTTTCCCCAGGAGCTTGGATTCAGCAGGTTATTCCTTGCTTGTTCCTGAGGTAAAGCTATAGACTTTGACCAGTGTTTCCTGCTTGGCTGCAGAGCATTGAACCAGTGCCTGATCCACCTCTCCGACTGATTGGACTTCTGATACATCTGCAGCATGAAGGCGCTCGAACATGGTTATGCCAGATAAGACACTGCAACTCTGCAGGCAGCTGTTGTGGCCGCATTGAGTCCCCACAAAAGGCCCTCCCTATTTCCCAAGTGCGTGGTGCTGCCTAAGTCTGGACTGGTCTCCACTGTCCTGCCTCTCTCATGCAGAAGTCTGATCATGCCTTACTCTTGAGTACTTCCATTAAACCGTGATTCTCTGATCCAGTGAAGAATTTAGGACATAATCAGGACTGTGGATTATAAAATCATATAAAATAGTCTCATGAAATTTACTTTCTACTTGGAAGGATGATAAGGCATCTCTTGGAATCACAAAAGAAAAATTAATTATTTGTTCTGCTTCTTGATGAAATAAAAGTGAACGTCTGCTGACTAAAAAGTAAACTACAAAAAATAAAAACCTGGGTTCTCTACTAAATACAGAAAACTTTATAATTTTTCACATCCACATAATATGTTAGTGTTCTTTTTAGACAGCTTCAGTAGAAATATGGTGGTGGAAATTTCTAGAAATTCATATCAAATATTTATAAGAATTTTTAAAAATCAAATACATTTTTTATTCCAGTGAGATCTTTATTTTCAGGATCTGATGCTCAAATGTAGTCAGATTTTTATAGCTCTATTGATGCTTATTGTATAGATAGGAATAAACATCCAAAAAACCAAACCTATCTGTCTGAATTCATCTTGCTGGGCCTTTCTTCAGATCAGCAGACCCAGATCGTTCTATTTGTGATATTTCTCATCATCTACCTGCTGACTGTATTTGGGAATCTGCTCATCGTACTGTTAATTCACATTGACTCTCGACTGCATACACCAATGTACTTTTTCCTTAAAAACCTGTCATTTACTGATCTCCTTTTCTCTACAACAATTGTCCCCCAGATGCTATTCCATTTGCTGGTAACAAGAAAAACCATTTCCAAGTCTGGGTGCTCAATTCAGATGATTTTTTTCCTAGTAGCAGGAGGTACAGAAAGCTCTCTGCTAGCAGTGATGTCCTATGACCGCTATGTGGCTGTCTGCAAGCCGCTTCGCTACTCCACCCTCATGACCCAGAGGATTTGTCTTCAGCTGTCCATAGGATCTTGGACTAGTGGAGCACTTGTGTCTCTAGTAGATACAATGTTTACTTTATATCTCTCATACCATGGCCAGAACATAATTAATCATTATTTTTGTGAACCTCCTGCACTCTTGAAGTTGGCTTCAGAAGAAACCTACAAAGCTGAGATGGCCATCTTTGCTATGGGTGTGATAATTCTCCTCGGTCCTCTCTCCCTTATCCTTTTCTCTTACTGGAATATTATCTCCACTGTGATTCAGATACGGGCAGGGGAGAGGAGACTCAAGGTCTTTTCTACTTGTGGTTCTCATCTCATTGCTGTTGTCTTCTTCTATGGATCAACAATATTTACCTATATGCGTCCAAATTCCAAGAAAATGAAGGAGGGGGATAAGGTGATCTCAGTGTTCTATTCAGTCATAACATCTATGATGAATCCATTCATTTATAGCCTAAGGAACAAAGATGTTAAGCAGGCATTTAGAAAAGTATTTGGAAGATAGAGTACCTTAGAGCCAATGATCTCTGTATTGACATACCATCATGGGGATGAAGACATTTTAAAGTGATTCAACATCCGTAACAGCTTTCTCTGTGAAGTGACTCTAGGCTGATACATCAGTAAGGCACATACAGGTGCCCTTGTACATCTAGAATGTTTCACGTTTGTCTACTGCATCTTGATCTAGATTATTCTTTGTATTTATAGATTACTTGCCTCATAATAGATTATTATTATTATGAGGCAAGTGAAATAGAACTTTGCTCTTATATTGCATAATATAATATTATATTGATTATATTTATACATTACATTATATGAATACTTAAAAATATTGAATAGGATCTTTATTTACACTGTACTAATCCATATTCTGGAGAAGGTAATGGCACCCCACTCCAGCACGCTTGCCTGGAAAATCCCATGGACAGCAGAGCCTGGAATCCTGCAGTCCATGGGATCGCTGAGGGTCGGACATGACTGAGCGACTTCACTTTCACTTTTCACTTTCATGCATTGGAGAAGGCAATGGCAACCCACTCCAGTGTTCTTGCCTGGAGAATCCCAGGGATTGGGGAGCCTGGTGGGCTGCCGTCTATGGGGCTGCACAGAGTCAGACACGACTGAAGCGACTTAGCAGCAGCAGCAGCAGCAGCAATCCATATTCACCCAGTGATATTACCTTTTGATTCTAAACTTCACAGCTAGTTGTCAGTCTTAGCTGATGCAACATCAAATACAGTCTTCTACAGATCTTGGAGTCCTATGCTAGACTCTAAAAGTTCTAGTGAGAAGATATCAATGACTTTTTTAACCCTGAAACTCTGATCCTGGACTCTTGGTTTTTTATTTGTTTTATTTCCTGCAGTCTCAGAGTGCTTCTATAGCCAATTCAGCTGCACATGTTGGTGCTGCTGGCTCAGACAATAATGTGTGGGACCTCAGATTCTAGTAAATATGATACATCTTCTGTATATCATGCACTGTTTCTCTCTAAGCATCGTTGCTGGCTAAGGGAACTAGAATGGAGAGGAACACTGCCTACATCAGAACTCTCAGGTCCTTTACCTGTGACACCAATATACCACAGTTGCTCCCCCTCAGACATGCTCTCCCCTCTTCTGCAGGTTTGATTTGCCAACACCCATCAGTCATCTTTTTTGGAAAGTGGAAGAGAATCACTGACATATGAGAAGCAATCCTAGAAGGTGAAGATTGCTCTGTAGGATGAAAGGATGCCTTTGGTCTTTTCTAACTCTGCTATAACCCTCTGTAAGAGCAGAAGCAGCGTCACTAACAGACTTGTAGCTTCTAATCAACTTCCAGCCTGGTACACTGCCCCTCTCTTAGAATAAAATACACCGTTCTCTTCTCCCCTGCCCTGAACTCTAAAAATCAGGAGTTTGAGCGAACTCCCGGAGATGGTAAAGCACAGGGAAGACTGGTGTGCTGTAGTCCATGGAGTTACAAAAAGTCAGACATGACTGAGTGACTGAACGACTACAGCAAAGGCCTAACTGCAAGTATTAAGTGGAATTTTTTAATGCTTCATTGGTAAGTGTGAACAGTCCCAATTCACATCCACGGCCTGTTTCAGGGCTTGTAAGCTAAGCTACAAAACATAGTTGGGGACCATCTCAGTGCTGCCCATTTGCTCTCATGGTTGTCCATTTCTCTTGGCAGAGGTCCCACGACACAAAGTCATTCCATTACTTTTTCCTCCATTTCCAAACTTACATGTACCTCCCGACTCACCCCCACCTACCTGCTATGGAGCCATATGTCGGTATTCTTGTCATATATGAAGACGAGTGCTGCTAACCATAACCAGATCATCCTTTCACAAAGTGAGAAGATTATGGAAGCACTTATCTTTACTGAGCAATTTCCACTTGGAATTCTGCTCTCACTTTATGACCTTCTCTCTAGGCATCTGCAAGGTGACTGTGGGTGAAGGATGGCATGAGCCAGGAATAGTGAGAAGCCCTCATGAAAGTCAAATTTGCCACATTGACTTCTGGCAATTCCAGCTTCCATGTCTATGGCCTTTTATGAGTACCCAGTGCTGTTCATTATATGTGTCAAGGTCCTTGCTAAATTGAATGCATTGTGTAGAATGATCCTACATGGGAGAATAAATCTGTGCAATACTAGATTCACCATGTACATACATGTATATTGTTTTCAGATTATGTGAACCAGTATGAACCTATACAAGGAAACAAAAATCCTGCTCCAAAGATTATTTGAGAAACTAAGTTATAAACAACAGCAACTACTTAAACATGCTGCTGCCTCACGACCATTCGAAAGCTCAGTCCATTACTTGCTCTTTTCATCCATTTACTAAAAGGAAAGTTATAGTACATAATCAGAGTGATTCTTGCAAAAGTGGCCATGGGTCACTCTGAGTTATAGAAAACTCAAATGGGATAAGAAGATACAGATACTTAAACACCTTTTTAAAAGAAAACACCCACCTCTGACTGGATGCCGGACTATTGATGACTGTGCAGCTGAAGATAGATGAATTAGAGCATGTGAGAAACCAACAAGCTCCTGAAGTCACCACAATCTGGGAACTACTCCTGTTTTCTAGAGTAAATAGCTTTCCAAGTTTTAAAAGAAATAAATTTCCTTTCATTATGCTACAGGTTGTATAACGGTTATTTTTGTATTGAATCAATCCATATAATATTGCTTTCAATAGGACAGTTTGAGCTTATTTACACAATGAATATCTAATTGATTTATTAACTAAATATTTATTGAGAACTTTTCTAGGTGCTGAATATATAAGAATGAAGTTTAAAATTCCTATCACCACTGAATTTACATTTTAGAAGAGGGTGATGAAAGTGAATAAACAATAAAACACATAATATGTCTGATGGTAATAAGTGCTTTAAAAAAATAAAAGCAAGGAAAGGTAGGTTGAAGTTTTAAGCAGGTGGTCAAGAAAGGGTCAAGGGTCAAGAAAGGTCACGAAAAACCTTTCTGAGAAGGTGATATTTCATTAAAAGACATCTTATATCTTGTAGAAATCAACATTTGTGCTGTGACCAGAAGGTTGAGAAGAAAGAACCAACCAAGAAGAGATTTAGAGAAGAGGGTTTGGGCAGAGAAAATATAGTCTTGGATTGGAATGAGTGTATTTGCAATAAGGACAGAAACAGATCAGAATGTTCGGAGGCTGATGAGTGACAGGGGGAGGGCAATGAACGTGGTCATAGACAGAAGCAGAGGACAGATTGTAGGGTCTTTGGTAGGCAGCCTTCCTAGGGCTGCCATAACAAATTTCCCAGNGATAAGAAAGCTGTGGTACATATACACAATGGGGTATTACTCGGCCATTAAAAAGAATACATTTGAATCAGTTCTAATGAGGTGGATGAAACTGGAGCCGATTATACAGAGTGAAGTAAGCCAGAAAGAAAAACACCAATACAGTATGCTGCTGCTGCTGCTGCTAAGTCACTTCAGTCGTGTCCGACTCTGTGTGACCCCATAAATGGCAGTCCATCAGGCTCCCCCGTCCTTGGGATTCTCTAGGCAAGAACACTGGAGTGGGTTGCCATTTCCTTCTCCAGTGCATAAAAGTGAAACGTGAAAGTGAAGTTGCTCAGTCGTGTCCGACTCTTAGCAACCCCATGGAATGCAGCCTACCAGGCTCCTCCATCCACGGGATTTTCCAGGCAAGAGTACTGGAGTGGGGTGTCATTGCCTTCTCCCCAGTACAGTATACTAACACATATATAGGGAATTTAGAAAGATGGTAATGATAACCCTGTGTGTGAGACAGCAAGAGAGACACAGATGTACAGAATGGACTTTTGGACTCTGAGGGAGAGGGAGAGGGTGGGATGATTTGGGAGAATGGCATTGAAACATGTATACTATCATGTAACAAATGAATTGCCAGTCTATGTTCGATATAGGATACAGGATGCTTGGGGCTGGTGCACTGGGATGAATCAGAGAGATGATATGGGGTGGGAGGTGGGAGAGGGGTTCAGGATTGGGAACTCATGTACACCTATGGTAGATTCATGTCAATGTATGGCAAAACCAATACAGTATTGTAAAGTAAAATAAAGTTAAAAAAAAAAAAGAGTTTAACGCAGGACTTCTCAATGAAAAGCTGCTTTAAGAAACAATATTTATACTGGTCCAGAATATAAAGTCAGAGGGTAGGAAGAGGCAAGAGATGAGAGTGAAGAGGTAAGCAGGCACCAGATAACAAAAGATTGAGTGAAAGATTACTTATTTTCTGCATACAAAATAATTTGATTTTATTAAAGATATAAAATCACATAAAAATGGAAAGAAAAAATTTTTATAGTCACATCACCCAGAAAGACACACACATGAACACCTTGGCTAGGCAAATCTTTAAATGAGAATATTTTAAAATATAAAATATTTTTATAATTCACATTTCATCTTAAATAATTTTACAGTTTTTCAGCGGCTGCATAGTATTCCATCATTTAGATGTTCTATATTTGATTTTTTGAGATTATTTCTTCTTTTAAAGTTTTGTTATTATAATATTAAAATAAAATCCTCACAGATTTATTTTATCCATATTGTTTTTTGACAAAATATTATTATATTTATTCATGACAAAATAGTAAGTCTGAATTTACTTTATCAAAGTATACAGCTCATTTTAATGCATTTTCTATATCCTGACAAATTACCCATCANTATAATATTATAATAAAATCCTCACAGATTTATTTTATCCATATTGTTTTTTGACAAAATATTATTATATTTATTCATGACAAAATAGTAAGTCTGAATTTACTTTATCAAAGTATACAGCTCATTTTAATGCATTTTCTATATCCTGACAAATTACCCATCATGCAGGTGTTAATATTTTTGTTTCCCCCAAATCAAGAACTTCATTATCATTGAATATTACAAATTTTAAAACTTCATGCCAATGTAATGGTCAGAAAAGACATCTAATTTTAATTTGCCTTTTCTTGTATTGAGATTGAAATTTACTAATTATGAATTGTCAATTCATGTATATACCTTTTTCCTATAATATTTATAATTTATTTTCTGATTATCATTAGACTTTTTATACTAATTATAAATTTAATATCAAGGATATTAATCCTTAATCTCCTACATTTGCTAAAGTTAATTTTTCCATGTTGTCGTTTATTTTCAGTTTTTGTTTTGTGAATGCATTAAAAGATTCTCC
>SJYW01000400.1:244177-293876 GCA_006410735.1 Raphicerus campestris | reverse complement strand
GGATCATCCCGTACACCAGCCCCAAGCATCCTGTATCCTGTATTGAACATAGACTGGTGCTTCATTTCTTATATGATAGTATACATGTTTCAGTGCCATTCTCCAAAATCATCCCACCCTCTCCCTCTCCCTCAGAAGCCAAAAGTCCGTTCTATACCTCTGTGTCTCTTATGTTGTCTCACTTACAGGGTCATCATTACTATCTTTCTAAATTCCATATATATGTGTCAGTATACTGTATTGGTGTTTTTCTTTCTGGCTAACTTCACTCTGTATAATCAGCTCCAGTTTCATCCATCTCATTAGAACTGAGTCAAATTTATTCTCCCCAGCTTTACTGAAATTGACAAATAAAAATTACATATATTTAAGGTACACAATGTGAGGTGTTGATGTATGTATACATTATGAAATGATTACCAAAGTCAAGTTAATTAATAGATCAGTCTCTTCACAGTTACTTTTCGGGGGGAGAAAAATTAAAATCTAGTCTCAGCAAATAAGTGTATTATTAACTGTAGTCACTGGTGCTATATGTCAGATCTTCAGAACTTATTCATCCTGCCTGATTGAAACTTTTTACCCTTTTATCAACATTTTCCCATTTTCCTTACTTGCAAGTCCCTGGTAACCACCATTCTCCTCTCTGCTTCTATGAGATAAATTTTTCAGATGCTACATATAAATTAGATCATAAAGTACTTGTCTTTCTGTCTCTGGTTTATTTCAATTAGCATAATGTCCATCAGGTTCATCCAAGTTGTCACAGATGGCAAAATTTCCTTCCTCCTTAAGACTGAATAATATTCCATTGCATATGTGTGTGGGGATCTGTATCACAGTTTCTTTATCCAATCACCCAAGAACAGATTCTTAGGCTCTTTTCATAATCTTGGCTATTGTGAATAATGCTGTAATGAACTTGGGAGTGCAGATGTCTCCCTGAGATACAAATTTCACCTCTTTTGATCATATATCCAGAAGTGGGACCACTGGATCATTTGGTAGTTCTATTTTTAATTTTGAGGGGAAATTCCATACTTTTTCTTTTTAAAAAAATTTTATTTTTACTTTATTCTACTTTGCAATACTGTATTGGTTTTGCCATACTGTTTTTCAAATCACTTCCCACCAACAGTGTAAGTGGCCCCTTTTCTCCTCATTCTGTCAAAATGTGTTATCTNTTTTTTTCTTTTTTAAAAAATTTTATTTTTACTTTATTCTACTTTGCAATACTGTATTGGTTTTGCCATACTGTTTTTCAAATCACTTCCCACCAGCAGTGTAAGTGGCCCCCTTTCTCCTCATTCTGTCAAAATGTGTTATCTTTTGTCTTTTTTAATAGTAGTTCTCCTAATAGGTGTGAGATTACTTGTCATTGTGGTTTTACTTATATTTCCCTGATTATTAGTGATACTGATCCTCTTTTCATATCCTTGTTGGCCATTTGTATGCTTTATTTTGAGAAATATCTATTCAGTTCTTTCATTTTAAAATCAGGTTATGTATTTTCTTGCTATTGTGCTATTTGAATGAATGTGTAGAGATTAAAATCGAAGTAAAATAAGTTGTTTTTTTTTATAGTTTGCACTTTTGTTGTAATGCTCAGAAAGGTATTCTACTACATGAAATCAATGGATAAATACCTTATTTTTAAATGTTTAAGGTTATTTCTATGTGTGTATCCATGTGTAATGAACAGACAAATATCCTTCACCCTTCTGGAATGCTTTCTTTGTACTGAGTGAAGTGGACACATTTCATTTGTCAACTCTAGGCATACCTCAGAGATACTATGGATTCAGTTGCAGACCACTGCAATAAAGTGAGTACTGCAATAAAGTGAGTGAGATTTTTGGCTTCCTAGCACATATAATAAAAGTTACATTTTCACTAAATATACTAAAGACTATTAAGTGTGCAATGACATTATGTCTAAAAAACAATGTACATGCCTTAATTTANAGTTGCAGACCACTGCAATAAAGTGAGTATTGCAATAAAGTGAGTGATGTGAGATTTTTGGCTTCCTAGCACATATAATAAAAGTTATTTTTACACTAAATATACTAAATACTATTAAGTGCGCAATGACATTATGTCTAAAAAAACAATGTACATGCCTTAATTTAAAAATACTTTATTGCTGAAAATGCTAACCATCATCTGAGTCTTCAGCAAGTTATAATCTTTTTGCTGGTGGAAGGTTTGAAATATTGTGAGAATTACCAAAACATAATATAGATACACTAAGTGAAAAAATGGTGCAAATTGACTTGCTGAATTCAGAATTGCCACAAATCTTCAAATTTATTTAAAAAAATGCAATATCTGCCAAGCACAGTAAAGTGAAGTGCAATAAAAAAAAGTATGCCTGTGGTCAATTATTCCAGCATGATGTGCTGAATAATATGTGCTTTACTGACTTACCAGAAGCATTTACACAATTCTTGCACAGCCTTTGAAGGTTCTATTTCTATTCTGATCCAGCGATATATCTTTCAGTTTTTACATTATTCTAATATTATTTTCATTGTTACAATTTGTATTGCTTGTACTGTATTATCATTGTAATTCATTCAGGTTTTTCATTTTAAATAATTTAAATTTTCTTTTTTACTGAGAAAATTCAGGCTACACTGTACAAGTCAAACAATACAGATAGGTTTAAAAAGTAAAAGTNACATTATTCTAATATCATTTTCATTGTTACAATTTGTATTGCTTGTACTGTATTATCATTGTAATTCATTCAGGTTTTTCATTTTAAATAATTTAAATTTTCTTTTTTACTGAGAAAATTCAGGCTACACTGTACAAGTCAAACAATACAGATAGGTTTAAAAAGTAAAAGTATGATCTCAGTCACTTGGCTTGCTCCCTCAAGAATTCTACTTTCTGGGGATAATCACTCTTAACAGAATAATTTCTATTGATTTACAAATCATGTATACAAACTATTCTTCTATAGCATGATGGACTTTGTAAGAATCCTTAAATATGGTTATTTTTATTTTTTATGTTTGAATTTTGAGAAAAAGTTAGGTTCTGATGTTAGACTTATATGACAATGATTTCTCTTTTAGGCTNACAGAATAATTTCTATTGATATACAAATCATGTATACAAACTATTCTTCTATAGCATGATAGACTTTGTAAGAATCCTTAAATATGGTTATTTTTATTTTTTATGTTTGCATTTTGAGAAAAAGTTAGGTTCTGATGTTAGACTTATATGACAATGATTTCTCTTTTAGGCTTTCAGTATTAAAGGAGCTTTTAAATAGCTATAAGTATATTATGTCAAACTGTAATAAATTAGATGATCAAATTATCAAAACTGACTAATGCATTTGAATCTTATTATTAGGTATTTGACATTTTATTTACTATTCTCTTCACTTTCATGTGTGTTTGGAAATTTCCATAGTAAGACTTTCAAAAAGAGAGAAAAACATGACTAAATCAAACTACTAAGTTTGTCTTTGCCCTTTATTCTATATACCTAGAAGCCTCTCATCATCCCCTATCATATTTGGCCTTAACATTGAATTCTGCTAGCAACACAGATCCGGTTCCAAAGGATGAACAAAGGGCAAAAGAAGGAAAAGTGTAAAAACAGGGAAAAGAAGCATTTTCCTCACTCAGACCTAGTAGCCATGTGTTACTACGCTTTGTCCTTAATTTTCCTCATCTTTCAGTTATTTCTAGATTACAAGCCCATTACTCTAATGGGATATTGTATGATATTATGGGCTAGTTTTGTTTACTGTCTTAATTTCTTTAAATGCTTTGTATGTTACTTAATGTTTACATAAGTACTATAAGATATGTATTATTAATCTCATCATTTTGCAGACGAGAAAAGCAAGGCACAGAAAAGCCAAGTAATTTGCAATTGGTCACACATCAACCAGAAAAACTAGGATTTAAATCCTGTAGTTTAGCTACAGAGCCCCCACTGCCAATCAGTGAGTTATGCTGTCTCCTGACAAACGGCAGCAGCCCATGCAGCCCATGAGCAGTTGACTCTCACTATAGGAGAAGTGACTGTGGAAACACACATATACCACAAATATACATGTATACACAGATACACACACCCATTCACATTTGATTTAAAAGATTAAAATGATGTATCACATACAAAGTTGACAATTTGCCTATATGTGTATTTATGTTATACAGTTATATGTAATTGATTTTGTAAGTCCTTTATATATTAAGGATAATTTTAAATTCTGTTAAAGTGTTTGCAAATATTTTCTCAGATTTATTTTTTTTAAATTTTGTTTAAAGTGGCATTCTGATATTCTTAAATTGCCAGTTTTGTGGGCATTTTTCTTTATGATTTTTTGTGTGTGTGTGCTTGTTTAGGAAAGTTNTATATTAAGGATAATTTTAAATTTTGTTAAAGTGTTTGCAAATATTTTCTCAGATTTATTTTTTTTAAATCTTGTTTAAAGTGGCATTCTGATATTCTTAAATTGCCAGTTTTGTGGGCATTTTTCTTTATGATTTTTTTGTGTGTGTGTGCTTGTTTAGGAAAGTTTTTACTACCCAAAGATTGAATAGACCGATAGATAAATCAAAAAATAGGTAGACAGATTATCTAATTACATAGATAATTAAAGTGTTTTTAAAAATTAGATAATTCAATTGGGATTAATTATTGCTTATACGACCAGTCCTGGGTGTTCATTGGAAGGACTGATGCTGAGGCTGAAACTCCAATACCTTGGCCACCTCATTTGAAGAGTTGACTCATTGGAAAAGACCTTGATGCTGGAAGGGGTTGGGGGCAGGAGGAGAAGGGAATGACAGAGGATGAGATGGCTGGATGGCATCACTGACTTGATGGACACGGGTTTGGGTGAACTCCGGGAGTTGGTGATGGACAGGGAGGCCTGGAGTGCTGCTATTCATGGGGTCGCAAAGAGACGGACATGACTGAGCAACTGAACTGAACTGATACTTACATTATATGTATGTATAAATGTTTATATAAACATATGTATGTTATATTCTAAAGTGAATATCCAATTGTTCTATATCTTTTAGAAGTGATACACTTCAGATGCCACATTTATCAAATATAAAATTTTCATACATACTAGGAAATGTTTCTGTTCTATATCATATTTATTGGTCAAATGCTTTATGCCAGTTCAGTATATACAATATTAGTAAGGAAGGAAAATTTTATTATATATTTTATATCTGGTTGGGTATGTTTCCTCTGCTCCCTCATTTTTCTTTTCCACACCTCATTTTCTACTATAAAATTACAAATCTAGAAGGAATTAAAAATAAGTTTATTAAATTCCATTACAAAAATCTTCTGTGAATTTGGTTGGAATTTCAATGAATTTATGGATGAATTTGGATGAAATGAACATCCTTACAAGATTATGTTCCAAGTAAGTCAGACACAACTTAGCGACTGACTGAATTGATGCATAAAATTAATCTCCCTATTCACTTTTTCAAATATATGTTTCATGGTTTTCTTCACATAAGACTTTGAGTGTTTTTTAACTGCACACTGTTAAGTTTAGCAACTGTGAAGGAATTATTTTTTTTTTACTAAAATTTCTACTTATTTTTCAGTTATTCATCTTACTAAGCTTACTTTAGATCCCTTTGCATTTTTAAAAGATGTACAATTACAGATCTGCAAATAATTTTTGTCAGTTTTCTCAATATTTTTCCTTGAATTCTCTCTATTGTCCTTTAGGCATGACACCTCAAAATGCTTTAAAATATGTTCAAATATGCCTGGTATTTGTGTGCCTATAAATATGAGTTTGAGTTAACTCTGGGAGTTGGTGATGGACAGGGAGGCCTGATGTGCTGCAGTCCATGGGGTCACAAATAGTCAGACACTACTGAGTGATTGAACTGAACTGATAAATAGTTCTGCCATAGTGGATGAGCTCTAAAACACTTAAAATGGAGAAAGTCTGTGGATTTATCTTCAAGGAATGGAGAGAACTGGGCTAAACCTTAACCTTCTCTACAACCAGTTTTTTAGTAAGAAAGGAACATAATTGCGGGATATAGAAAGAGTGACAAAGGCTTAGATGAACCAGTTTGAAAATTTCTGAGTCTTTGTTTCATCATCTGTATTTGGGGGATAATAATAATTAACTCATGGAATTAAGATTTGAAATTAAAGGATAAAGAAACAATAATGACTAACCCAAGTGAGTGCCTGACACATGATAATTAGTATTATTCTTGCCAAAAGGCTTTGTGCAAAGAGAGAGAAAAGAGTGTTGAGGACAGACTAGGGCATATTTAAAGGACACCACAGAATATAATGACCTATGAGGCAGATATTTTTACTGATGCACCTCAGCATCCTCTTCACATTGAGAACAAATGACAGATGAATTTGTTTAAGGGCCGAGATTACAAACAACAATTTCTTCCTTTAACTTCCCTTTCCTGGCTTCAGAGCACTTGTTTAGGATTACTTTGTAAATATAAAGACAAAAATCTGCCTTCACAAATGTTGGCAGTTTGCAGCATAAAAATCTAACTGGTTTAAAGCAACTGGAGTATATTTGTTTCCCAAATTTATGTACAAGAAAGGATGCACTGTGAGCAGCTCTTAAAATCTTCTCATAACTATGTGTAGTCCAGCCAAGGCTTGGTCACATAGTATATTCAAGATGATTGCTGGCTCTCTAGTTCTGCTGAAAGATTCAAGGGCAGAGAAAATCAGAAACAGATTTCAATTGTCAGAACTACCAAGCAAAAAGAAAACTCTTTCTTGTAACATACGGAAGCAGATACGAGTTGGAAGTCAATGGCCCAGTTTTGTATATTGATTGATAAAATACTTGTTACTCATATAGTTTTTAACTGATCAATATGTGTGTGCTTTTTTTTCTTGGTGCTGACCTATAAAGAATATTAAATATTCATGGGAGAAGGAAACCAAACATATGTGACTGAATTTGTCTTCCTGGGCCTTTCGCAGGATCCATACACACAAGTCCTGCTCTTCTTCCTTTTTATGATCATCTACCTGCTGACTGTGCTGGGAAATCTGCTTATTGTTGTGCTCATTCACGTAGATTCCAGGCTCCATACACCCATGTATTTTTTCCTTAGAAACTTGTCCTTTGCTGATCTTTGTTTTTCTACTACTACAGTTCCCCAGGTGCTAGTCCACTTCCTGGTAAAAAGGAAAACCATTTCCTTTGCTGGATGCTCAACACAGATAGCTGTTTTACTTCTGGTTGGGTGTACTGAATGTGCACTGCTGGCAGTGATGTCCTATGACCGGTATGTAGCTGTCTGCAAGCCCCTGCGCTATACCACCATCATGACACATTGGGTATGTGCCCAGCTGGCCATAGGATCTTGGGCCAGTGGAGCATTTGTGTCTCTGGTGGACACCACATTCACGTTGTGTCTGCCCTACCGAGGGAACAATATCATTAACCATTTTTTTTGTGAACCTCCTGCCCTCCTGAAGCTGGCTTCCGCAGATACCTACAGGACAGAAATGGCCATCTTTGCAATGGGTGTGGCCATCCTCCTAGCTCCTGTCTCCTTGATCCTGGTCTCCTACTGGAATATCATCTCCACTGTGATCCAGATGCAATCTGGGGAGGGACGACTCAAGGCTTTCTCTACCTGTGGCTCCCATCTCACTGTTGTTGTCCTCTTCTATGGCTCAGCAATATTTGCCTATATGAGACCGAACTCCAAGATAATGAATGAAAGAGATAAAGTGATCTCTGTTTTCTATTCAGCAGTGACACCCATGCTGAACCCCATCATTTATAGTTTGAGGAACAAGGATGTCAAAGGGGCTCTCAGGAGGGTGATTGCAAAATAGTTTTTTTGAAAGTCGGAATCTCTGATTTTGATGACAATTTTAGGGATATGGAGAGGAGTGACTTTATTATAAAATTTTCCCATTTTCATTCCATTCCTACACTTCTGTTTTCTTCTCCTATTTTCTCATGTCTTCCCAAATAAGTTCAGCATATTGCCTAATCAAAGCAAGGGACCTTGATAAACACAGGAAAGTAATACAGAAAGGAAAAGAAGGGAAAAAATATAAGAAGAAAGGGAAAGAGAAAAGAAAGGAAGGAAGGAAATGAAAGGTTGATGAATAAACAGTCATTACCGTTCAAGCCCATACAAGCTAATAAGGAAATCAAAACAAGTAGACAACTGTACATAAAAAAAGAAATAAGAAGCAAACAAAACTATCACAAATACAAGAATGTATTTCTGGCAAATGGATTCATTTTCTTCATACTTGCATGCATTCATCAAATATATTTTGAATACATCATATATTTCAGGTATATTTCTGGAAGATCAGGCNCCATGGGGTCACAAATAGTCAGACACTACTGAGTGATTGAACTGAACTGATAAATAGTTCTGCCATAGTGGATGAGCTCTAAAACACTTAAAATGGAGAAAGTCTGTGGATTTATCTTCAAGGAATGGAGAGAACTGGGCTAAACCTTAACCTTCTCTACAACCAGTTTTTTAGTAAGAAAGGAACATAATTGCGGGATATAGAAAGAGTGACAAAGGCTTAGATGAACCAGTTTGAAAATTTCTGAGTCTTTGTTTCATCATCTGTATTTGGGGGATAATAATAATTAACTCATGGAATTAAGATTTGAAATTAAAGGATAAAGAAACAATAATGACTAACCCAAGTGAGTGCCTGACACATGATAATTAGTATTATTCTTGCCAAAAGGCTTTGTGCAAAGAGAGAGAAAAGAGTGTTGAGGACAGACTAGGGCATATTTAAAGGACACCACAGAATATAATGACCTACGAGGCAGATATTTTTACTGATGCACCTCAGCGTCCTCTTTACATTGAGAACAAATGACAGATGAATTTGTTTAAGGGCCGAGATTACAAACAACAATTTCTTCCTTTAACTTCCCTTTCCTGGCTTCAGAGCACTTGTTTAGGATTACTTTGTAAATATAAAGACAAAAATCTGCCTTCACAAATGTTGGCAGTTTGCAGCATAAAAATCTAACTGGTTTAAAGCAACTGGAGTATATTTGTTTCCCAAATTTATGTACAAGAAAGGATGCACTGTGAGCAGCTCTTAAAATCTTCTCATAACTATGTGTAGTCCAGCCAAGGCTTGGTCACATAGTATATTCAAGATGATTGCTGGCTCTCTAGTTCTGCTGAAAGATTCAAGGGCAGAGAAAATCAGAAACAGATTTCAATTGTCAGAACTACCAAGCAAAAAGAAAACTCTTTCTTGTAACATACGGAGGCAGATACGAGTTGGAAGTCAATGGCCCAGTTTTGTATATTGATTGATAAAATACTTGTTACTCATATAGTTTTTAACTGATCAATATGTGTGTGCTTTTTTTTCTTGGTGCTGACCTATAAAGAATATTAAATATTCATGGGAGAAGGAAACCAAACATATGTGACTGAATTTGTCTTCCTGGGCCTTTCGCAGGATCCATACACACAAGTCCTGCTCTTCTTCCTTTTTATGATCATCTACCTGCTGACTGTGCTGGGAAATCTGCTGATTGTTGTGCTCATTCACATAGATTCCAGGCTCCATACACCCATGTATTTTTTCCTTAGAAACTTGTCCTTTGCTGATCTTTGTTTTTCTACTACTACAGTTCCCCAGGTGCTAGTCCACTTCCTGGTAAAAAGGAAAACCATTTCCTTTGCTGGATGCTCAACACAGATAGCTGTTTTACTTCTGGTTGGGTGTACTGAATGTGCACTGCTGGCAGTGATGTCCTATGACCGGTATGTAGCTGTCTGCAAGCCCCTGCGCTATACCACCATCATGACACATTGGGTATGTGCCCAGCTGGCCATAGGATCTTGGGCCAGTGGAGCATTTGTGTCTCTGGTGGACACCACATTCACGTTGTGTCTGCCCTACCGAGGGAACAATATCATTAACCATTTTTTTTGTGAACCTCCTGTCCTCCTGAAGCTGGCTTCCGCAGATACCTACAGGACAGAAATGGCCATCTTTGCAATGGGTGTGGCCATCCTCCTAGCTCCTGTCTCCTTGATCCTGGTCTCCTACTGGAATATCATCTCCACTGTGATCCAGATGCAATCTGGGGAGGGACGACTCAAGGCTTTCTCTACCTGTGGCTCCCATCTCACTGTTGTTGTCCTCTTCTATGGCTCAGCAATATTTGCGTATATGAGACCGAACTCCAAGATAATGAATGAAAGAGATAAAGTGATCTCTGTTTTCTATTCAGCAGTGACACCCATGCTGAACCCCATCATTTATAGTTTGAGGAACAAGGATGTCAAAGGGGCTCTCAGGAGGGTGATTGCAAAATAGTTTTTTTGAAAGTCGGAATCTCTGATTTTGATGACAATTTTAGGGATATGGAGAGGAGTGACTTTATTATAAAATTTTCCCATTTTCATTCCATTCCTACACTTCTGTTTTCTTCTCCTATTTTCTCATGTCTTCCCAAATAAGTTCAGCATATTGCCTAATCAAAGCAAGGGACCTTGATAAACACAGGAAAGTAATACAGAAAGGAAAAGAAGGGAAAAAATATAAGAAGAAAGGGAAAGAGAAAAGAAAGGAAGGAAGGAAATGAAAGGTTGATGAATAAACAGTCATTACCGTTCAAGCCCATACAAGCTAATAAGGAAATCAAAACAAGTAGACAACTGTACATAAAAAAAGAAATAAGAAGCAAACAAAACTATCACAAATACAAGAATGTATTTCTGGCAAATGGATTCATTTTCTTCATACTTGCATGCATTCATCAAATATATTTTGAATACATCATATATTTCAGGTATATTTCTGGAAGATCAGGCTATAGATGTAAAAAATGTAAAGTCTTGATGGTGTTATAGTTCTAGCATAGCTTAAAATTCTCATTTTAACAATATCTAAAGTTTTAAAGAGAGAATATTTAAGGAACAGCAAATGGCAGAATTTTTCTAAGAGTATGTATATGTTAAGAAAATGAGCGATAAAGATGAAAGTAAGACAGAGTCTAGACTGAGAAATACTCTTTTTTTGTACTGAAGAATTTGCCCAGCATGTAATTCTGAAAATGCCGAATATGGGTAATTTATAAGACAGTAATAGATAATGAGGATGAAGTAAGAAAATGAGAACTGTTGTACTACTTTATGCCTTGGTAAGGCATCTATAATGTAGACCATAGTTTTACATATTATGACTTAAAATGATTCCTAAGTTGTTTTTTGAAAATATTGTTTATTACACGGTGGAGTAGGGAAGTTGATCTTAGGGATCTCCTTTTGTAACGAGTTCCAAGTGATTCTTAAGCACACTGAAAATTGTACACTGCATTTAGGTAATGGAATGGCTTTTGTAGAAGCAAACTATGTAATTATTTGCTTAGTATCTGATTCANGTACTACTTTATGCCTTGGTAAGGCATCTATAATGTTGACCATAGTTTTCCATATTATGACTTAAAATGATTCCTAAGTTTTTTTTTGAAAATCTTGTTTATTACACGGTGGAGTAGGGAAGTTGATCTTAGGGATCTCCTTTTGTAACGAGTCCCAAGTGATTCTTAAGCACACTAAAAATTGTACACTGCATTTAGGTAATGGAATGGCTTTTGTAGAAGCAAACTATGTAATTATTTGCTTAGTATCTGATTCATCCATTAGGCTGCAAATTCCACAGCAGTAAAAGTTGTGACTGCTTTGTTGACCTCTGTATTATCATTTAGGAAAAGGCAATGGCACCCCACTCCTGTACTCTTGCCTGGAAAATTGCATGGACAGAGGAGCCTGGTGGGCTGCAGTCCATGGGGTTGCTAGGAGTCAGACACGACTGAGAGACTTCACTTTCACTTTTCACTTTCATGAATTGGAGAAGGAAATGGCAACCCACTCCAGTGTTCTTGCGATGAAAATCCCAGGGACGGGGGAGCCTGGTGGGCTGCTGTCTCTGGGGTCGCACAGAGTTGGGCACAACTGAAGCAACTTAGCAGCAGCAGCAGCAGTATATTATCATTTATAGTAAAGTATCCAGCCATTATTATTGCTCAAGAAATATCATTTTCAAGTGAATGGATAAAGCTNGGGTTGCTAGGAGTCAGACACGACTGAGAGACTTCACTTCACTTTTCACTTTCATGAATTGGAGAAGGAAATGGCAACCCACTCCAGTGTTCTTGCCATGAAAATCCCAGGGACGGGGGAGCCTGGTGGGCTGCTGTCTCTGGGGTCGCACAGAGTTGGGCATGACTGAAGCAACTTAGCAGCAGCAGCAGCAGTATATTATCATTTATAGTAAAGTATCCAGCCATTATTATTGCTCAAGAAATATCATTTTCAAGTGAATGGATAAAGCTAGAGTTTAAAAGAGAGATATGGGCTGGAGAAATAGATCTTCAAGTTTACTGTAAATAATTGCAAGTGAAATTTGACATATCTCAGGATATGTGCCAAAGATTTTAAGCAGAAAACCAAGCTTATGCATTGCAATCTTGAAGGAGTTATATTAAAATGCAAATTCTTGGTGCTATTATAGACCACAAGGGTGGCAAAGACGGAGGCAATACAGATGTTTTGTAACAATATCCCAAGGTAATTCTGAAGTGCAATGGTGGATGAGATGTGATGTTCAAGAAAGATAGTGGGAAAGAATCCAAGACAGAACCTTGCAGTTACCAACATTTCAAGGTGGAAGTATAGCCAATCAAGTCTGAGGCAGCAAGAATCAGAGAAACCAATGGAGTGTCAGATGTGGTAAGAGGAGCGACCATCCAGGAAAGATTTCTCAAATGACTCGGAGTTTTATGTATTATTGATAAAAGCCTATATTTGTCAATTTGGTAATTACTGACCTTGGCAAAGATTATTACAGCAGAATAATTGAAAGGCATAATTATAGACTTTTGGAAATCATACAGAATCAATTTGTGAGGAGGCAACTTTTAAGTTGAAAACTGAAGGATGAAAGAGTTAACCAGATAAAGGTGTGATGGGGGGTGGTAAAAGGCTAGAATCCTTTTCTTTTTACTAGGAGAGACTTTTCTCACCCTTAATATAACAAAAATATTCTATGTCATCTTCCAGTTCTAGTTCTAGCTTTGATACCCCAAATCTGGATTCACCTTTTGATGGGTATCAAGTCAAAAGACACAGCTAAGGCAAAGTCAAGAGAAGGAAGGATTTCTTGCTTTTCTTGCCTTTTCTGTGTTCTTTTGCTCCCTTAAGAGCATTAATTACTGAGACCTGCTCAAGGGCTAGCAGTATGGCCAAACTTAGAGCACAAAATGGTTTAGGTGATAAATAGCTTCTTCCTATGTCAAGAAAGCCATGCCTGGTTCTCTTTATACAGTGATCCCCTACCTTATCTGCTTACAGTTTTCCTTTATGTAAAATAATACTATTTGCTTTAGCATAGTAGTCAGCAAACTTTTTCTGTAAAGGGGTGGAAACTAAATACATTTAGGCTTTGCAGGCCATACTGTCCCATCACAACTACTATTGAAGCAGGACAACAAGTCATATAGACAATACAAAAATGAATGTGTTCCCATAAAACTTCCCCAGGTGTGTTTACCAATCCCTGTTCTAACAGATAAATCTCAAATCTCAGTGGTTTAACAAGCAGAAGCTTGTTTTTCACTTATACAAATTCTAGTTGAGGGATGGAGAGGAAGATGTGTAGACCTAGGCTGACAGAAGTTCTGCTGTTGTAGCATGTACAACAAGTAACCATGAAGTAGCTTTCATGGTTATCTTGCATGTCAATATCCAGAAAAATAAAGATTAAAAGGTTTTTCATTGGTAGATTTTGTGCCTTAGAAGGAGCACACATCATATTCCATTGGTTGACGTTCAGTCACATGGTCCCACATATGCACAGAAACCACAGGGACATGAGTCTGGGGGTGGGTAGCCTGACATCAGACTCTGTTTTAACCATTATCTTAAGAAAATTTGGAATTTATTTTAGGAGAATATATATATATATATTTATGTATTATGAATTAATATGGTACTATTTTCCTAAATATTTAGCCATTTTTTTCTAGTATCATGGTTACTCATCTTTTCCCATTAATATCAAATACACCATAAAATATACTAAATTTCAATTTGAATATTGCCTATTTATCAACTACTACACTTTGTTATATTTCAATTACTGTAGTTTTAGTTGGTAGGACATATCTCTTATATATCATCTGTTTTCTACTTCTTAGCTTGTCCAAATTCACTTTTTAAAATGCCATTAAAGTTTTGATAGTTATAAATTTGAATTTATAGGTTATTTAGCAAAAGACTAATATATTGTATTTAAATAAAATAGTAATCTTTGTATGTACGAACATAGCATATTCCTGTATTTCATCAGTGAAGATATATACATGCACTTACATGCCTACACATTGCTATTGTAGAGACTATTCTCTATACATACTCAATTTTTATGAAGAAGAAGCTATGACACACACATAGCAGAGTCCATGTTCTCATGGAAGGAAGGTGGAAACAGAATGAGCAGGTAAACCAAGGTGTAAGAAAGTTTTACATAATGATAAGTTCAGTTCAGTTCAGTTGCTCAGTCGTGTCCGACTCTTTGCGACCCCATGAATCGCAGCACGCCATGCCTCCCTGTTCATCACCACCTCTCTGAGTTCACTCAGACTCACGTCCATCGAGTCCGTGATGCCATCCAGCCATCTCATCCTCGGTCGTCCCCTTCTCCTCCTGCCCCCAATACCTCCCAGCATCAGAGTCTTTTCCAATGAGACTGGTTCAAAATAGGAAAAGGAGTACGTCAAGGCTGTATATTGTCACCCTGCTTATTTAACTTATATGCAGAGTACATCATGAGAAACGTTGGGCTGGAAGAAGCACAAGTTGGAATCAAGATTGCCGGGAGAAATATCAACAACCTCAGATATGCAGATGACATCACCCTTATGGCAGACAGTGAAGAGGAACTCAAAAGCCTCTTGATGAAAGTGAAAGAGGAGAGTGAAAAAGTTGGCTTAAAGCTCAACATTCAGAAAACGAAGATCATGGTCCTGTCACTTCATGAGAAATAGATCGGGAAACAGTGGAAACAGTGTCAGACTTTATTTGGGGGAGGGGGGCTCCAAAATCACTGCAAATTGTGGCTGCAGCCATGAAATTAAAAGACGTTTACTCCTTGGAAGGAAAGTTATGAGCAACCTAGATAGCATATTCAAAAGCAGAGACATTACTTTGCCAACAAAGGTCTGTCTAGTCAAGGCTATGGTTCTTCCAGTAGTCATGTATGGATGTGAGAGTTGGACTGTGAAGACAGCTGAGTGTCAAAGAATTGATGCTTTTGAACTGTGGTGCTGGAGAAGACTCTTGAGAGTCCCTCAGACTGCAAGGAGATCCAAACAGTCCATTCTAAAGGAGATCAGTCCTGAGTGTTCTTTGGAAAGACTGATGCTGAAGCTGCAACTCCAATACTTTGGCCACCTCATGCAAAGAGTTGACTCTTTGGAAAAGACTCTGATGCTGGGAGGGATTGGGGACACGAGGAGAAGAGGACAACAGAGGATGAGATGGCTGGATGGCATCACTGACTCAATGGACATGAGTTTGAGTGAACTCTGGGAGTTGGTGATGAACAAGGAGGCCTGGTGTCCTGCAATTCATGGGGTCGCAAAGAGTTGGACACAACTGAGTGACTGAACTGAACTGAACTGCACCCATTCCATTATTCTTGCCTGGAGAATTCTATGGATAGAGGTGCCTGGTTGAACTACACAGTCCATGGGGTCACAAAGAGTTGAATGTGACTGAGTGACTAACACTTTCACTTTTGGAGACAGGAGTTCAATCCTTGGGTCAGGAAGATCCCCTTGAGAAGGCAGGTGGCAACACACTCCAATATTCTTGCCTGAAAGATACCACAGCCAGAGGTGTCTGGTGGGCTACAGTCCAAAGTGTCACAAAGAGTTGGATATGACTGAGCATCCAAGCACAAGTGCTCAAGAGGAACTCGGATGGAGATAGAGATCATCATACCAAGTGAAGTAGGTCAGAAAGAGAAAGAATACCATAGGATATCACATATATGTGGAATCTAAACTATAACACAAAGGAACCTACTTACAAAATAGAAACAGACTCACAGACATAGACCACAGACTTCTGGTGGCCAAGGAAGAGGGAAGAGGGGGTGGGATAGACTAGGGGTTTGGGGTTAGCAAATCAAACCATTTACAGAATGAATAAACAAGGTCTTACTGTATAGCACAGGAAGTTATATTCAATATCCTAAAGTAATCCATAATGGAAAAGAATATAAAAATGAATATTTGTATATATTATGTATAACTGAGTCACTTTGCTGTATAGAGAAAATCAATACAACATTGTAAACCAACTATAATTCAATAAAAATAAATAAGTGAATAATTACATAAATATAGTCTGATATATATCTCATAAATATCTTCACAGAAAGACAATTTAGCATTTGATAAGTAAAGCTACATTCTGCATTTTTCTATTAAAAGATATACTCTCCACTATGGTGCTTTTGCCATGAGTATTTCATTTTTAGCAGAAAACTGACTTTGAGGAGGAATGAATTTTGGTATCAAGCTATAAGCTCTCCCAAGATGGTGAAGTATGTTCATAGCATATATTTTCGTAGGACCCTTCTCAAGGCACCCATAACCTCTTTATTCCTCAGGCTGTAGATGAGGGGGTTCAGGGCTGGGGTGACAATTGTGTAGAAGACAGAGATGATGTTGTCTTGCTTGGGGCTGTGGAGGGAACTGGGCAGAACATACATGAATGTGGCCGCTCCATAGAACATCCCGACCACAGTCAGGTGGGAAGAGCAGGTGACCAGGGCTTTCTGCCTCCCTTCATTTGAGGGCATGTGGAGCACAGTGAGTAGGATTAGTGTGTAGGAGGCAAGGATAGCAACAAGAGGTGGAATCAGGAAGGTCACACCAGTCACATACAACATGAGTTCATATCTAGAGGCATCTTCACAGGCCAGCTTCAATAGAGGTGGAATCTCGCAGAGTAGGTGATTGATTTTCCGGGACATGCAGAAAGGGAAGTGCATGGTATATAGGGTATGACATAATGCATTCAAGGAAGCCAGGACCCAGGGTGTGGCCATCATGAGCCAGCAGACCCTTGGCCTCATGAGGACCATGTAATTCAGAGGATGACAAATGGCCACATACCTGTCATAGGCCATGAAGGCCAGTAGGAGGTCCTCTGCACCACCCACGGTCAGTGCCAGGAACATCTGAAGGGCACAGCCCCCAAAGGAGATGGTGTTTTCACTGAGCAGAAAATCCACAATGGCCTTGGGAGTGACAACAGACGTGAAGAGGAGGTCCATGAGAGAGAGCTGCCTGAGCAGGAGGTACATGGGCACATGGAGCCAGGTATCCATTGTGATAACCAGGAGCAGCAGGCCATTGCTGGTGAGGGCCAGCGTGTACAGGACTGAGATTGTGGCACAGAGCAGCCCAGGAAACCCACTGTTATTCAGAATCCCCATCAATATGAAGCCACTTCCCAGGGTGGAGTTCCAGTGCTCCATTCTGTGTTGTTTCTTTAGTTGCCTAGAACAAAGTATATTCTTGGTGAATTTCTGTTATGATGGTTCCATAGTTTTGTAACATCAGAGGTCCTGTAGGATGGCCAATCCAATGGTAACTGATTTTTCCTCTTGATCTTTCAATTTGTGACTCTTTATATCTTGCTAAAAACAACCCATCTAGTTGAAGATTAAGCATCACAGTAATAGCTAAACAGTAAGAGGTCACTAGATGAGAATATTATTCAGGATCTAAAACCTAAATATGTATCTCCCCAGAAAGATCAAATCACCTCTCTCATAACAATAAAGCAATATGCTGACATCCATGCTTCTGATTTTTCTGGTACTTAGGTTTTAAGTATAATGTTTAATCAAATGACTTACATACCCAGTCTATTATGCATAGGCCTATTTTGAAAATGTAATACTAAAACAGGTACAGAAATGTGATTTCAATAAAGCACCTCAATCTACCTCCCCATATGTTCACTTTGCTTACAGCATTCAAAACTAGTCACAGCCTCATTAGAAGAGATAAAGTATGTCCAACTTAGATCACTGGACCAGGCTTTCACTCTCTATGAGCCTAAGAGGGAAGGGATTAGAGGTACTGTCACTATTAGAGCTAAACCTTCAGGATCAACGCAAAAAAAAAAAAAGGAGTTTTTTTTTTTTAAACAGGTTATAATAAAATGTCAGCCTGAGACTACTGAGAAATATGATAAAAAATAAGGACCTACAGAAGAAATTCAGATTGTTTTGGGCAGAAGTGGTAAAAGATGTCAGAAACAAAAGAGTGTGTTGTATGCTGTAATCAGGCTCGATAATCCTAACTTTTCTCTTTTGCGCCTTATACAGATCCCCATTCTCCCTCCTGCAGGGCCAGGGTATCCACACACCACTGAGGAGCCACAAAAGAGGAGGAAGATAAGTTCCTGTTCTGGAAGCTGCTCTTGGGGTATGGCATCCAATCTCAGGGAGAAAATCAAAGAGACAGGGATCTGAGGTTGACAGAAATCAGCCTCATGCATCTTAGGAACTGGGCAGATGAATCCTACTCTGAACATAGGAATCTGTAAGTGAAACATATTTCTCTAAGTCATTTCCCTCTACTGTATCACAGATTTGACATTTACTGGTTATTAGTCCCTATGGGGTTTCCAGGATTTTAATAGTAAAAAGGTGTTAGAGTATGTGATAGATCTATCTGATGCTTTTTAAAGTTCTTTTGGAGGCATTTATTATAATCTAAGTGTAAATACATTTATCAGAAGCCAGATAAAGTACATGGGATCTGAAGATAGGTCCTGATGCTTTCACCAGGAAGCAGATACCCTGGCCTGGGATGTAGCATAGAATTTTCCATCAGTCCTCACTGATTCCTCTTCATGTTTAGAAAGCCAAGAATAAAGGGAGTTGGGATGAGGTATAGAGCCCAAGCACCAGAGATCCTAGAAGACAGAGTAGCTGAAGTTCTTCGGTCTGCACTGGGCTTCATCTTTTAAGAGGCTGCACACATCCCTGAAAGTGAGACAACATTCTTACCTCAGGTGGTTGAGAAACCCAGCTGCTTGACCACACAGACTACCCAGGGGATTGTTTGAGGGTCAAGGAAGATCCAGTAGACAAGAAGCAGGAAAGGGACTTCCCTGGTGGTCTGGTGGTTAAGACTCTGCACTACTGCTGCAGGGAGCAAGGGTTCAAGCCCTGGTCTGGGAACGAAGATCCCACATGCTGCACAGTGTGGTCAAAAGAGCTGAATAAATAAATAAAGTAAAATAAACTTTTTTATGAAGAGAAGGAAGACAAGACCTTTCCAGCAGTATTCAATTTGTAAAATTTTTGCTAAGTTGGGTTAGAAGTCTGAGGAGTCTGACCAAGAGAAGTATAGGACTCCTGATTCTTCAGTTCCTCTGCAGATGTGCTCTGGAAATGTGGCACTTACAGACAGAGAGATAACTGAGTCCTTGGGCTTTGGAAGTTTCTATGGAAGAAGAATATGGCTTACCTCTTCTCAAGCCTGTAGAGAATTAGGAGAAACTTCTAATTCAGAAGCTGTGTGCTTCTGTCACACAGCTCCTCAAGTCAGAGGCTCATCTAGCTACGGCACATTTGTCAAAGTTCATGGGTACTGATGCTACTCTTGCTGGGGTCTGGGAGAAAAAATGAAAGCAGTGGGAATCTGGAGGAAGTAGATATTAGAAAGGCTGCTCAAAGGAGACCCAGCAATGACTGATCTCACTGTCCCTGGGGCCAACACTGAGCCAGGGTCTGTCCTGGGGGAGGCTGCCCAGTTTCCTCATCCCATGACCCCAGCCCCTCTATTCTACCCCTGTGTTTAGGGGGACGTAGCCTAACCTCTCAGCTGAAATGATCTCCCCTGGAAAAGCTGGTTGTAGAAACAGGATGGTAATGAATCCCTTTGGGCCTATTTCCTGATCCTGCATCCCTGCACTCTTCTCTCACTAAATGAGCTTGGAGGGCCTGGGTTTCTATGTCACCTAAGGGAGGCACTGATGACCTGTTTCCAAATTGCTGACAGAACTGAGCAGGAAGCAAAGGTCCCTTTCATGGTCAGCCAGCCCTCTAACCCAGATTTAAGGTGGGTTTTAGGGCATCTGTGAATTGTTGCTTCTCACCTCTGTAACCCTGGCCTCTCTTATCATCCCCTTAGACTGGACTATTTAAATGAATATGACTGTGCTCTGTGAAGTCTGTAATTACCAGGTCTTCCCCTCATTGACCTTTGTGTGAAAGTCACTCAGTTGTGTCCAACTCTCTGTGACTCAGGCCTGGGGGAATTGCAATCCAAGCCAGAATTCTCCAGGCCAGAATACTAGAGAAGGTAGCTGTTCTCTTCTCCAGGGGATCTTCCCAACCTAGGATTCAAACCCAGGTCTCCTGCATTGCAGGCACATTCTTTACCATCTGAGCCACCTCTGGCAACCTGTTGTATCCTCTACAGAAGTATGTGTGTTCGGTGTTATTATTGTCTGCCACTAGCAACATCTGAAGAGAAAGTATAAAAATCTGTGAATACTGGGCAGGAACAACAAGAAGAAAGAGAGACAGTACTGAAGTTGGAGAATGTTAGTGTTAATGAAAATCTTTTAAATGCTCTCAGAGAAAAATGACAGATTTCCCACTGACAAAGACAGATACAGACAGAAGATAGTGGAGTTTTCACTGACAGTAATCAGACAAGAAAGAAACACCTTCAAAAGCAATGAGGGAACACAACTGCCCCCACTTAGAGTTCTCTCTATGCATAAAAAAAGTATCACTAGAGAGTGAAAACAAACTACAAACAGAAGCACAAGACTTTACCACCAAAGATGTCCCAATAAAATAATTTCAGCAAGAAAAAGTGTGATGCCTAGGGATGCTTATAATACAGGAAGCAATAGTGAACAGGGAAATTGACTCAATATATGTGTTGCTAATTTTAACTGACCAATAATAAATATATTTGAATTTCAAAACAGTACAATTGAAATTCTTGACAAAAATCAAAAGGTGGCAGGGGAATTTTTCTATCAGACTTAAAGAAGGCTGTCGAAGTAGAATATTAAAACCTTCATATATATTTATCTCCAATTATTATTTCCCACATTTTTATTAAGGTACAATTTTCATACAAGAAAGTTCAGCATTTTTAGTACGTATTTTGCAGATTTTGACAAATATATATAGTATCTGCTGCTGCTGCTGCTGCTGCTAAGTCGCTTCAGTCGTGTCCGACTCTGTGTGACCCCATAGACGGCAGCCCACCAGGCTCCCCTGTCCCTGGGATTCTCCTGGCAAACTGGAGTGGATTGCTATTTCCTTCTCCAGTGCATGAAAGTGAAAAGTGAAAGGGAAGTCGCTCAGTCGTGTCCGACTCTTTGTGACCCCATGGACTGCAGCCCACCAGGCTCTTCCATCCATGGGATTTTCCAGACAAGAGTACTGGAGTGGGGTGCCATTGCCTTCTCCGACTGTTGCTCCTATTTTCATGTTTTCCTGCATGTTACATGAATGGTTTCAGGTATTTTGAATCTAGCTCCTTTCACTTAACATAATATGTTTGAGATTCATCCAAATTCTGCTATTAGTAGTCTGTTACCATTTTTTGCTGAGCGGGGTTCAGTTGTGTGGGTGTACATAATTTGTTTATCCATTCACCAATTAAAGGACATTCATGTTGTTTCCAGTTTCTGTTATTTGTGGAAAAAGTCATTCTAAATATTCACATATAGGTTTTTGAGTAAACATAAGTTGCTATTCACTTGGGTAAGTACCTTGTAGTGAGCTTGCTCAGTTATGATAAGTGCATGAAATTGATAAGGAACTGTTTTCCATTGTGACTAATCCANGCCTTCTCCGACTGTTGCTCCTATTTTCATGTTTTCCTGCATGTTACATGAATGGTTTCAGGTATTTTGAATCTAGCTCCTTTCACTTAACATAATATGTTTGAGATTCATCCAAATTCTGCTATTAGTAGTCTGTTACCATTTTTTGCTGAGCGGGGTTCAGTTGTGTGGGTGTACATAATTTGTTTATCCATTCACCAATTAAAGGACATTCATGTTGTTTCCAGTTTCTGTTATTTGTGGAAAAAGTCATTCTAAATATTCACATATAGGTTTTTGAGTAAACATAAGTTGCTATTCACTTGGGTAAGTACCTTGTAGTGAGCTTGCTCAGTTATGATAAGTGCATGAAATTGATAAGGAACTGTTTTCCATTGTGACTAATCCATTTTCATTCCCAATTTTATTCTCATTTTTCATTCTGTTAAGTGATAAAATATAGAGTCTTTAAATTCTGATTAAAAGTGAAGAAAAGTGCTTACTTTAGCAGCACATATACTGAGGTTGGAACAATACAGAAAGGATTAGTGTGGCCTCTGTGTAAGGATGGCAAAAGATTCATGAAGCGTTCAAAATTTTTGTTCATTGCAATACTATTCACAGCTGCCAGGACATGGAAGTAACCTACATGTCCATTGACAGATGAATGGATAAAGAAGGTGTAGTACATAAATACTAATACAATGAAATATTAGCCATACAAAGGAATTTGAGTCAGTTCTAGTGATACAGATGAACCTAGAGCCTATTATACAGAGGGAAGTAAGTCAGAAAGAGAAAAACAAATGTTGTGTATGAACACATATATATGGTATCTAGAAAAATGGTACCGATGAACCTAGTAATATTTGTAGGGCAGTAATAGAGATACAGACATAGAGCACAGCGGGGGAAGGAGAGGGTAGGATGAGTTGAGAAGGTAGTATTGAAACATACATAGCCACAGGTAAAATAGACAGCCAGTGGGAATTTGCTGTATGAGACAGGGAGTTCAGTCCAGTGTTCTGTGACAACCTAGAGGGATGGGATGGGATGGCAGGTGGCAAGAGGGAAGGCTGTAATCTATGACTGACTCATACTGATGTATGGCAGAAATCAACACAACATTGTAAAACAATCATCCTGGTATTAGCATTTAAAGAAAAAAGAAGAGTTTGGGGTAATGAGCAGGGTCATTTAAGCAAGTAAACAAGGATGTGCAATTCAAGACAGAAAGTCATTTGGGGACACACACACTTACACACACATACAGAGTTGGAAACTGAAAATTAATGAGTTAAATCCTGACTATTTAGCAGTTCTGGAAATATTCTTGCTGCTGCTGCTAAGTCGCTTCAGTCGTGTCCCGTCCCTGGGATCCTCCAGGCAAGAAAGGAAGTGGGTTGCCATTTCCTTCTCCAATGCATGAAAATGGAAAGTGAAAGTGAAGTTGCTCAGTTGTGTCCAACTCCTAGAGACCCCATGGACTGAAGCCCACCAGGCTCCTCTTTGTATAAAGTCTTTCTGAGATATGTAGATTATAAAGATTTATTGTATTTTCTATGGAATGTAGCTGTTAATCTCTATGCCCTTTTAGGATCGTTGGTAATTGTTAGTTTGGTATTAAAATTCACATTTTATAAAATATATAAACTCATTTCTTTGTCAGACAGATGATCATACACCTCTGTCACTGTTTGACAAGCACTACTCCTAGTGCTGAGGGATTGAGTGAGGGCAGCCTGATTATGGTGGCATGAATCACAAATGGTAGAAAAGGATCAGAAGCTACAGGTACAGTTAAGTCTTTCAAGACTATTTGCTCTGAGAAATGCTCTGAGAAATGGAAGGGGGAGCTTCTTTAAGATGGGAGATACTGGAGCATGTGTTTAACCTGCAGTAAATGTTCTTGGAAGGAGAGAGTTGATACAGAGGGAAGCAGGAAATTCCAAAAACAATATCTTTGAGAAGTGAGAGAGCCTGGCTGAAGAGTACTAACGGAGGATCTGGCTGTTCATGGTCTCTTTTTTATTTGACAATGGAATATTAGTCATAAAAACAGCAATTCTACCATTTATATTACAGTGTTGATGGACCTAGAGAATATGATGGACTCTTTTGAAAGAAAAAACACTATGTGTAGATGGGCTGGTAAATGTGGTATTGGAAGATGAGGGAGTCCTATATGACACCTTCTCTTTTCTCAGTGATGCAAAGTCATAAGCTAAGAGTCAAGGGCATTTTTTAAAAGAATAACAGATTTATTAGGGTATGGCAATAGGATACTATGTCCCTGGAATTTAAGACTGAGTATTGCAAAAAAGACATTATTTCCAAATCAGTGTATGAGTTATATACAATTGCAATTAATATACTAATAGGATTTTTTTAGACATTTAGCAGATGACTCAAAAGCTCATCAGGAGGAATGAACAGATGATAAAACTTTAAGAAATATGAGGAAATATAGGAAAGGATACCCCTTACAAAACACAGAAACTAGAGAACATACTCAGAAATACTCCCTACTGCTCTACTTCTAAGAAGATAGTTTATAGTCAAAGGATTGTAAATAATAATGAGAAGATCCAGGATAGGAGAGAGTTATTAAGGAGGCTAAAAGTCAAATCAGCTATTTAGAAACATATTAACTTAAAGTTTCACCATCCATCATGTACCACAAAAATTAATTGCAGAGAAATTAAAGCTAAAGTCACTTGTAAGGTTATTAAACAGATCTAAGAGAAATATGCAAATTTCTCTGAACAAAAAAAGGGAATTGTAATGGCACAATCACCTTAAAAATACAAAGGAAAATATGAATATATGAAACTACATAAATATTGTAGCACTTCTCTATCCAACATATTCCACTACATATCTAGGTAATAAACTAAAAATAAATGTTGGAACATGAATAACTGTCAAATTGTTGGGGAACTTTGTCTATAAAGAGCTAAAATAAAGAGTTAAAATAAAACCAAGTAAGTAATATAAATGAAAACATCTGTTACATTTTCATTGGTATGTTTAATAAATTAGCAAAGAGTTCATATGATGAGACAGCCCTGGAAAGAGTACAGTGAGGCAAGCACTCCCACATAATGCTAGCCACTATGCAAACAGTTTCTAACTTTCTCATAAGCAGTCAGCTCTGGCTCTTTGTAACAAGAATTAAAAAATTTTTTGCCTATATCCAGTAATTTCACTTCTAGAAATTTGATCTACCATAAAATCATACATTCATTGTAAGAAAATTTGGAGGAACAAAATTAAGTGTAAGCAAATCCCTAAATACATTATATAGGATTCAAATGATGATACTACATAGTCTTTTATATTGATCATTTATCAAGACTATTTACTAGTTATTTATATAACAGCTAGCATATATTAAGCACTATTTTCCAGGCTCTGGTCTAAGTGTGTAATTATCTTATTCAAGTCCCTAAAAAACATCATGAGGTTATCATAAATCCTATTATTATCATCACTTTTCAGATGAGCAAACTGAGATACAAATGGTTCAATTTAATGTTCACAGATGATAAAGTAACAGCAGATATTACACTCGACACTCTGACCCACTCCCTCTCTCCTCCTCTTCCCTCCACCCTTACACTATAGTGTTCCNGCCACCTGATGCAAAGAACTGACTCATTGGAAAAGATCTTGATTCTGGGAAAGATTTAAGGTGGGAGGAGAAAGGGACAACAGAGGATGAGGTGGTTGGATGGCATCACCAACTCAATGGATGTGAGTTTGAGCAAGCTCCGGAAGTTGGTGATGGACAGCGAAGCCTGGTGTGCTGCATTCCACGGGGTCGCAAAGAGTCAGACACAACTGAGCGACTGAACTGACTGAACATTAAATCCCTTTTCAAAGCAGATAGAATATAAATAAAAAATTTTAAATTCACAGAAAAAATCAAGATGATAGGGGACTTTTTTCTATTGGTACTTAAAGAAGGCTGTACAAGCAAAATATTAAAAATTTTATTCAATTATTTCCTACTTTTAAAATTTTTATTAAGGCACAGATTTTCACCCAATAAAATCTGCCTCTTTTCATATACGGTTCTGCAATTTTTGACAAATGTATATAATAGCATATGTAAAAAGGGAAAGTGAAATTGTTAGTCTCTCAGTCTTGTCCAACTCTTAAAGACCCTTTGGACTGTACCTCACCAGGCTCTTCTGTCCATGGGATTCTCCATCCAAGAATACTCTAGTGGGTTGGCATGCGCTCCTCCAGGGGTCGTCCTGACACAGGAATCAATCCCACATCTCTTGAGTCTTCTGCAGTGCTGGTGGTTTCTCTACCTGCTGAGCCATCAGAGAAGCCCATAATAGAATATAACCACCACCAAAACCAATATATAAAAGTTGCCTCAACCCCACAAATTCTCTGGTGCATTTTGATAATCATCCCATGGTCACTCAAACCCTTGGGAAGTCTGATCTGTTTACAGTCATTCTTATTTTTTCCCTTCATGTCATATGAATGGTATCAGATACTTTGAGTGTAGCTCCTTTCACTTAGCATAATATGTTTTAGATTCATCCAAATTCTGCCATCTATTAATAGTCTGTTCCCGTTTTTTGCCAAGTAACATCCAGTTGTGTGGCTGTATCATAGTTTCTTGGTCCATTCACCAGTTAAAGGACATTTGTGTTGTTTCTGGTTATTGTTGTTAGTGGAAAAAGCCATTATAAACATTCATGTATAGATTTTTGAGTGACTATAAACTGTTATTCACTTGGGTAAGTCCCTTGTAGTAAACTTGCTCTGTTGTGTGGTAAGTATGTGTTTAATTTGATTAAAAACTGTCCATCTGTTTTCTGTAATGACTGAACAATTTTATTCTCATTTTGCATTTTTAAGCTATAAAGTATGGGTTTTTAAATTAAAAATGAAGTGCATGTTGCCTGAAGTTTTAAATTTCATGTCTCCCTAATTAGTATTTAAAGATAAAGAGTTTTGGGGAGTGAACAGGATTATTTATGCACATAAAGAAGAAGGTACAATTCAAGACAGAAAGTCATACAGAGACACACGTACATACACACACTTAGGACTGGAGACTGAAAACCTTAATGATAGTTAAATCCTGTCTAGTTAGCAATTCTGGAAATATTTACAATTATTTAAATTTTTCTGAGATATGTGGACTATAAAGATCTATTGTATCTCCTGTGGAATATAGGTTTTAATCGTTAAGCCCTTTGAGGCTCAGTGGTAACCACAGGTAATGATTCTAAAATTCACATTTTACAATTTTATAACATATATAAACAATTATTTCTTTGTCAGAACAGATGAGGCATATACCTCTGTCACTGTCAACATGCACAACTGCAATGTGGTAGGGAGGGGAGGTGCTGTTGGCTGTGGAGGGGAGCCTGATTACAGCGACATGAATCATGAATGGTAGGAAAAGACCAGAGGTATAGGTACAGTGAAGTCTTTTAAGATGATTTGCTCTGAGGAATGAGTAGTACTAGACCAGTACTAGAGACACCCTCTATTACTATACTTACAAGAAGAAAATATATAGTCAAGCAATTGTAAATAATAATAATAAACATAAATAAGTAAAGATTAGGAATGCTAACAGGAAAATCAGCTATTTAGAAAACAACTAACTAAGTTTCACTACCCATAATGTATTTAAATAATATCAGAGAAATTAAAGTTTATTAAGCAAATCTAAAGATTTATGGCAATATTATCTGAATTAAAAATGGGAATTGTAAGGGCACTATCAATTATAAAGCACAAAGGAAAAAATGAATCTATGACATTTTATAAATGTTGTAACCCTTCTCTATCCAACATATCCTACTACATATGTAATAAACTAAAAATANATAAAGAAGAAGGTACAATTCAAGACAGAAAGTCATACAGAGACACACGTACATACACACACTTAGGACTGGAGACTGAAAACCTTAATGATAGTTAAATCCTGTCTAGTTAGCAATTCTGGAAATATTTACAATTATTTAAATTTTTCTGAGATATGTGGACTATAAAGATCTATTGTATCTCCTGTGGAATATAGGTTTTAATCTTTAAGCCCTTTGAGGCTCAATGGTAACCACAGGTAATGATTCTAAAATTCACATTTTACAATTTTATAACATATATAAACAATTATTTCTTTGTCAGAACAGATGAGGCATATACCTCTGTCACTGTCGACATGCACAACTGCAATGTGGTAGGGAGGGGAGGTGCTGTTGGCTGTGGAGGGGAGCCTGATTACAGCAACATGAATCATGAATGGTAGGAAAAGACCAGAGGTATAGGTACAGTGAAGTCTTTTAAGATGATTTGCTCTGAGGAATGAGTAGTACTAGACCAGTACTAGAGACACCCTCTATTACTATACTTACAAGAAGAAAATATATAGTCAAGCAATTGTAAATAATAATAATAAACATAAATAAGTAAAGATTAGGAATGCTAACAGGAAAATCAGCTATTTAGAAAACAACTAACTAAGTTTCACTACCCATAATGTATTTAAATAATATCAGAGAAATTAAAGTTTATTAAGCAAATCTAAAGATTTATGGCAATATTATCTGAATTAAAAATGGGAATTGTAAGGGCACTATCAATTATAAAGCACAAAGGAAAAAATGAATCTATGACATTTTATAAATGTTGTAACCCTTCTCTATCCAACATATCCTACTACATATGTAATAAACTAAAAATAAATGTTGCCACGTATATAACTGCCAAATTTTCTAGGACCTTTGTCTATATATAGGGCTAGAAAAATCATTAGAATAAAACAAAATAAATATTATAAGTGAAAACACCTGTTACTTTTTGTTTATGTACTTAATAAATTATCAAAGGGAGTTTATATAAGACAGCACAGGAAAGAGTACAGTGAGGCAGAGACTCTCACAAAATGCTAGCCAGCGCACAAAAGGTCTCTAACTTTCTCATAAACAGTTGGCTCTTTAAGAATTTCAAATAGTTTCTTTGCTTATATTCCCTTATTTACACTTGAAGAATTTAACCTCACATAAAATATACCATTATATAAGAAAATTTGAAGGGACAAAATTAAATGTAATGAAATCCCCAAATACATTATAGAGGATTCATATGATGCTATTATGTAATCATTTGAAATGAAGTTTTATCAAGACTATTTACTAGATATTCATATAACAGCATGGTTTAAGAACTTTTTGCAAGACACAGGTCTAAGTGCATTACCATCTTATTAAAGGCACCCTAAAACATGAGATCATCATGAGTCTTATTATTATCACTGCTTTTCAGAGGAACAAAGTGAGAAATGAATGGTTTAATTTGTGTTCAAAGATACACAGATATATTTGGTGAGCAGAGATTAAATTCAGCACTCTGGCCACCTACCTCCATAAGCCCCCCAGCCCTACACTATAAAGTCCTCTCTTCAAAGGAAGAAACATCACCAAATTTCAAGCAAAACTTTAGCCAAAATGTACATAGCTATTCAGCAAATTGCATATAGATAAGCAAAAAATGAATAGAAAACCTTATAGGAGATTTTTGCCTCTTTCTCAATTTCTGAATTTTCTGTTTATATAATGAACTTGGACTAGTTCCATAGATTATTAGCTTTTATATTATCATTGATCTTAATACACTAAGTAATTTAAGACAGCTTCTGATAAGAAAATATTTCTGAGTTTTAAAAAAGCACTACCTTCCAAAATAATTTCAATTAGGTGAGCCAGGAAACTTCACAGTTTTTGTTATAAATACTTCCACACAGGTAAATCAAATGATACAAATAAAGCATATCTAAATTAGCAGAAAGTGAATTATATATGATAGCTTTCCTTTCCTGTGGACACAGACAAAGACATATACTCACCATGCAATTGTTCTGATGTTTCAAAACAGGTCTACAGGTATGTAAATCACATTTTTAAAAACTCAGGCAAAATACACAATACATGACTCTCACTGCTATTATATTTCCAATGCTCACTTGAAATCTGGGAACTTCCACAATCTGTTTTACTCATTTTTGTACTTTAATTTTCATTTCGTGGTATAAAAATGACCCATTAGCCTTTCCCACTCTCTCACCATAAGTATTTGTACAAATGTAGTCACAAATCGATTATTCTTTCCAACTAATTGTTTGAACAACCATCTGCCTAATAAACAAGAAGCCCAATATGTCTTATGAGGCTACTTCTCTCTATAGTTGTTTAAGAATCCAGTCAAATGAGAGCAGCTCTCCTCTGATGTAAGACGCTATTGGAGTTTGATCAGACTTTCATAAGCTACCATTATCACAGCCACATGATACTTAGTCCCCTACCAAGTCTACTTGGCAGTTCTGTCAGGAGTGTGTCCACAGCATATATTTTCCCAGGATTCTCCTTAAGGCCCCCATGACCTCTTTATTCCTCAGGCTGTAGATGAGGGGGTTCAGGGCTGGGGTGACAATCGTGTAGAAGACAGAGATGATGTTGTCCTGCTTGGGGCTGTGGAGGGAACTGGGCAGGACATACATGAATGTGGCCGCTCCATAGAACATCCCGACCACAGTCAGGTGGGAAGAGCAGGTGACCAGGGCTTTCTGCCTCCCTTCATTTGAGGGCATGTGGAGCACAGTGAGTAGGATTCGTGTGTAGGAAGCAAGGATAGCAACAAGAGGAGGAAGCAAGAAGGTCACACCCATCACATACACCATGAGTTCATATCTGGAAGTGTCTGCACAGGCCAACTTCAACAGAGGTGGAATCTCACAGAGCAGGTGGCTGATCTCACGGGCTTTGCAAAAGGGATAGTGCATGGTGTACACAGTATATACAACGGCACTAGAGGATGCCAAAATCCAGGATGTGGCCACCATGAGCCAGCAGACCCTCGGCCTCATGAGGACCATGTAGTTCAGAGGATGACAAATGGCCACATACCTGTCATAGGCCATGAAGGCCAGTAGGAGGTCCTCTGCACCACCCAAGGTCAGTGCCAGGAACATCTGGAGGGCACAGCCCACGAAGGAGATGGTGTTTTCACTGAGTAGAAAATCCACGAAGGCCTTGGGAGTGACAACAGATGTGAAGAGGAGGTCCATGAGAGAGAGCTGCCCAAGCAGGAGGTACATGGGCACATGGAGCCGGGCATCCATTGTGATGGCCAGGAGCAGTAAGCCATTGCTGGTGAGGGCCAGCGTGTACAGGACTGTGATTGTAGCACAGAGCAGCTCAGGAGACCTACTGTCATTCAGAATCCCCATCAATATGAAGCCAGTTCCCAGGGTGGAGTTCCAGTGTTCCATTCTGTGTTTTTTCTTTAGTTGCCTAGAACCAAGTAGATTCTTGGTGAATTTTTGTTAAGATGGTTGCAGCATTTTGTAACATCAGAGGCCCCATAGAATGACCAATATGAATCCAATATGGTGATTCCTTTCCCACTGGTAGCTAATGTTATTTTTTGATCTGTTTCTGAATCTTTCAAGTATCTTGAAAAGAACCATCTGAATGGAGAACAAGCATCACATTAACAGCTAAATATTCAAAGATCACTAGATAAGGATATTATTCAGGACATCAACCCTGAATATGTATCTCCTCAGAAATTCAAATCATCTTTCTCATTACAATATATCAATATCTAGGTATCCATGCTCTTAATAATTCTTATATCTATGCTTTAGGTATAATATTTGACTGATGATTTAAGTACCCAGTCACTGTTCTGTGTACCTATTTTGAATATGAAATACTAAAACAAGAGCATCAGTGTGATATCAATAATGTACCTCATTAGTTTTTTCCATATAACGTATGTGCACATTGATTTGCAGCCCTCCTTATTAGAAGAGCTAAAGTGTGCTCCTCAGCTCACTGGGACAGCCCTACACTCTCCATGTGCCAAAGAGGGAAAATAATTTAGATTGTCTGAGACTATGGAATAGTGTGCTTGAGGTGATGTCACTTTCAGAACTTAACCTTTAAAATCAAGGTAAACATGGCTGTTTTTTTAATAACATATTATAATAAAGGTGACCCTGGGATTACTCAGAAATATGAAAAACACAAGGAATTGATAAGGAAGCTCAGATTGTTTGGGGGAGAAATAGGGAAAGTTGTAGGAGAAAAAAGAGCATGTGTTGTATTTGTAATCAAGCTCATTAACCTTAGCTTCCCTCTCTTTCACCATCTTAGGTCCCCAAACTACAGAGCCAGGGCATCCACACTGCACGGAGGAGCCACAGGGGGAGGAAAAAGAGCTCCTGTTTTGAAAGCTGCCATGGGAATCTGGGACCCATTCCCNATAAAGAAGAAGGTACAATTCAAGACAGAAAGTCATACAGAGACACACGTACATACACACACTTAGGACTGGAGACTGAAAACCTTAATGATAGTTAAATCCTGTCTAGTTAGCAATTCTGGAAATATTTACAATTATTTAAATTTTTCTGAGATATGTGGACTATAAAGATCTATTGTATCTCCTGTGGAATATAGGTTTTAATCTTTAAGCCCTTTGAGGCTCAATGGTAACCACAGGTAATGATTCTAAAATTCACATTTTACAATTTTATAACATATATAAACAATTATTTCTTTGTCAGAACAGATGAGGCATATACCTCTGTCACTGTCGACATGCACAACTGCAATGTGGTAGGGAGGGGAGGTGCTGTTGGCTGTGGAGGGGAGCCTGATTACAGCAACATGAATCATGAATGGTAGGAAAAGACCAGAGGTATAGGTACAGTGAAGTCTTTTAAGATGATTTGCTCTGAGGAATGAGTAGTACTAGACCAGTACTAGAGACACCCTCTATTACTATACTTACAAGAAGAAAATATATAGTCAAGCAATTGTAAATAATAATAATAAACATAAATAAGTAAAGATTAGGAATGCTAACAGGAAAATCAGCTATTTAGAAAACAACTAACTAAGTTTCACTACCCATAATGTATTTAAATAATATCAGAGAAATTAAAGTTTATTAAGCAAATCTAAAGATTTATGGCAATATTATCTGAATTAAAAATGGGAATTGTAAGGGTACTATCAATTATAAAGCACAAAGGAAAAAATGAATCTATGACATTTTATAAATGTTGTAACCCTTCTCTATCCAACATATCCTACTACATATGTAATAAACTAAAAATAAATGTTGCCACGTATATAACTGCCAAATTTTCTAGGACCTTTGTCTATATATAGGGCTAGAAAAATCATTAGAATAAAACAAAATAAATATTATAAGTGAAAACACCTGTTACTTTTTGTTTATGTACTTAATAAATTATCAAAGGGAGTTTATATAAGACAGCACAGGAAAGAGTACAGTGAGGCAGAGACTCTCACAAAATGCTAGCCAGCGCACAAAAGGTCTCTAACTTTCTCATAAACAGTTGGCTCTTTAAGAATTTCAAATAGTTTCTTTGCTTATATTCCCTTATTTACACTTGAAGAATTTAACCTCACATAAAATATACCATTATATAAGAAAATTTGAAGGGACAAAATTAAATGTAATGAAATCCCCAAATACATTATAGAGGATTCATATGATGCTTTTATGTAATCATTTGAAATGAAGTTTTATCAAGACTATTTACTAGATATTCATATAACAGCATGGTTTAAGAACTTTTTGTAAGACACAGGTCTAAGTGCATTACCATCTTATTAAAGGCACCCTAAAACATGAGATCATCATGAGTCTTATTATTATCACTGCTTTTCAGAGGAACAAAGTGAGAAATGAATGGTTTAATTTGTGTTCAAAGATACACAGATATATTTGGTGAGCAGAGATTAAATTCAGCACTCTGGCCACCTACCTCCATAAGCCCCCCAGCCCTACACTATAAAGTCCTCTCTTCAAAGGAAGAAACATCACCAAATTTCAAGCAAAACTTTAGCCAAAATGTACATAGCTATTCAGCAAATTGCATATAGATAAGCAAAAAATGAATAGAAAACCTTATAGGAGATTTTTGCCTCTTTCTCAATTTCTGAATTTTCTGTTTATATAATGAACTTGGACTAGTTCCATAGATTATTAGCTTTTATATTATCATTGATCTTAATACACTAAGTAATTTAAGACAGCTTCTGATAAGAAAATATTTCTGAGTTTTAAAAAAGCACTACCTTCCAAAATAATTTCAATTAGGTGAGCCAGGAAACTTCACAGTTTTTGTTATAAATACTTCCACACAGGTAAATCAAATGATACAAATAAAGCATATCTAAATTAGCAGAAAGTGAATTATATATGATAGCTTTCCTTTCCTGTGGACACAGACAAAGACATATACTCACCATGCAATTGTTCTGATGTTTCAAAACAGGTCTACAGGTATGTAAATCACATTTTTAAAAACTCAGGCAAAATACACAATACATGACTCTCACTGCTATTATATTTCCAATGCTCACTTGAAATCTGGGAACTTCCACAATCTGTTTTACTCATTTTTGTACTTTAATTTTCATTTCGTGGTATAAAAATGACCCATTAGCCTTTCCCACTCTCTCACCATAAGTATTTGTACAAATGTAGTCACAAATCGATTATTCTTTCCAACTAATTGTTTGAACAACCATCTGCCTAATAAACAAGAAGCCCAATATGTCTTATGAGGCTACTTCTCTCTATAGTTGTTTAAGAATCCAGTCAAATGAGAGCAGCTCTCCTCTGATGTAAGACGCTATTGGAGTTTGATCAGACTTTCATAAGCTACCATTATCACAGCCACATGATACTTAGTCCCCTACCAAGTCTACTTGGCAATTCTGTCAGGAGTGTGTCCACAGCATATATTTTCCCAGGATTCTCCTTAAGGCCCCCATGACCTCTTTATTCCTCAGGCTGTAGATGAGGGGGTTCAGGGCTGGGGTGACAATCGTGTAGAAGACAGAGATGATGTTGTCCTGCTTGGGGCTGTGGAGGGAACTGGGCAGGACATACATGAATGTGGCCGCTCCATAGAACATCCCGACCACAGTCAGGTGGGAAGAGCAGGTGACCAGGGCTTTCTGCCTCCCTTCATTTGAGGGCATGTGGAGCACAGTGAGTAGGATTCGTGTGTAGGAAGCAAGGATAGCAACAAGAGGAGGAAGCAAGAAGGTCACACCCATCACATACACCATGAGTTCATATCTGGAAGTGTCTGCACAGGCCAACTTCAACAGAGGTGGAATCTCACAGAGCAGGTGGCTGATCTCACGGGCTTTGCAAAAGGGATAGTGCATGGTGTACACAGTATATACAACGGCACTAGAGGATGCCAAAATCCAGGATGTGGCCACCATGAGCCAGCAGACCCTCGGCCTCATGAGGACCATGTAGTTCAGAGGATGACAAATGGCCACATACCTGTCATAGGCCATGAAGGCCAGTAGGAGGTCCTCTGCACCACCCAAGGTCAGTGCCAGGAACATCTGGAGGGCACAGCCCACGAAGGAGATGGTGTTTTCACTGAGTAGAAAATCCACGAAGGCCTTGGGAGTGACAACAGATGTGAAGAGGAGGTCCATGAGAGAGAGCTGCCCAAGCAGGAGGTACATGGGCACATGGAGCCGGGCATCCATTGTGATGGCCAGGAGCAGTAAGCCATTGCTGGTGAGGGCCAGCGTGTACAGGACTGTGATTGTAGCACAGAGCAGCTCAGGAGACCTACTGTCATTCAGAATCCCCATCAATATGAAGCCAGTTCCCAGGGTGGAGTTCCAGTGTTCCATTCTGTGTTTTTTCTTTAGTTGCCTAGAACCAAGTAGATTCTTGGTGAATTTTTGTTAAGATGGTTGCAGCATTTTGTAACATCAGAGGCCCCATAGAATGACCAATATGAATCCAATATGGTGATTCCTTTCCCACTGGTAGCTAATGTTATTTTTTGATCTGTTTCTGAATCTTTCAAGTATCTTGAAAAGAACCATCTGAATGGAGAACAAGCATCACATTAACAGCTAAATATTCAAAGATCACTAGATAAGGATATTATTCAGGACATCAACCCTGAATATGTATCTCCTCAGAAATTCAAATCATCTTTCTCATTACAATATATCAATATCTAGGTATCCATGCTCTTAATAATTCTTATATCTATGCTTTAGGTATAATATTTGACTGATGATTTAAGTACCCAGTCACTGTTCTGTGTACCTATTTTGAATATGAAATACTAAAACAAGAGCATCAGTGTGATATCAATAATGTACCTCATTAGTTTTTTCCATATAACGTATGTGCACATTGATTTGCAGCCCTCCTTATTAGAAGAGCTAAAGTGTGCTCCTCAGCTCACTGGGACAGCCCTACACTCTCCATGTGCCAAAGAGGGAAAATAATTTAGATTGTCTGAGACTATGGAATAGTGTGCTTGAGGTGATGTCACTTTCAGAACTTAACCTTTAAAATCAAGGTAAACATGGCTGTTTTTTTAATAACATATTATAATAAAGGTGACCCTGGGATTACTCAGAAATATGAAAAACACAAGGAATTGATAAGGAAGCTCAGATTGTTTGGGGGAGAAATAGGGAAAGTTGTAGGAGAAAAAAGAGCATGTGTTGTATTTGTAATCAAGCTCATTAACCTTAGCTTCCCTCTCTTTCACCATCTTAGGTCCCCAAACTACAGAGCCAGGGCATCCACACTGCACGGAGGAGCCACAGGGGGAGGAAAAAGAGCTCCTGTTTTGAAAGCTGCCATGGGAATCTGGGACCCATTCCCAGAGAAGCTTTCTAGAACAGGACATGAGATTGACAGAAATCAGTCTCACGCATCATGGAAACTGGGCAGATAAATCCAACTTTGAACATATCTTAAAAAGTCTGTAAGTGAAGCATATTTCTAAAACTCACTTTCCTCTATTATGTCATATATTTTGAATTTCACTAGTTCCCTTTGACTTCTACAGGTTCCACAGAATTTTAATAGTAAAGAGGTACTAAAGCATGTCACAAAACTACCATCTGATCTTAAATGGTCCTTCAGAGGCATATATTATAATATAGCTACACATATTGTTATCAGATGCCAGCAAAGCCTATGAGGTCTAAAGACAGATCCTGATGCTACCATCCGGAAGCAGATACACTGGTCTGGGATGTAGCATAGACTCTTCCATCAGGCCTCACTGATTCCTCCTCATATTTAGAAAACAAAGAATAGAGGAGTTTGTGATGAGGTATAGAGCCCAAGCACCAGAGAACCTGGAAGACAGAGTAGCTGAAGTTCTTGGGATCTGCACTGAGCTCCATTTCTCAAGTCGAAATTCCTCAAGACTGCACCCTTCCCTGAAAGTGAGACAATACTCTTACCTGAGGTGGTTAAATGGCACCTGCCTGACCACATGGACAACCCTGGGGATTGTTTGAGGGTCAAGGGAGATGCAGCAGAAAAGGAGAAGGAAGATGGGACTTTTTCAGCCGTATCCAATAGGTTTGATTTTGCTAAGCGATGTTAAAAGTCTGACCAAGGTCAGTTAGGACTCCTTCCGCTCCTTCGGTTCCTCTACAGCTCTGCTCTGGAAATGCAATACTTGCTGACAGAGCCAACTGAATCCTTCTGACCTGGAGAGCTTCTACGGAACAAGAGGATAGCTTTCCTGTTTTTACGCCTGTGGAAAATTAAAAGAAACTGCTTCTGTCACATAGCTCTTCAAGTAAAAGTTTCAGCTATCTATTGTGCCTCAGTCAAACAGAGTTCATGGGTACCGATGCTCAGACTTTTATTTACTCTTGCTGGGGGCTGGGAGAAAAAAATGAAAGCAGTGGGAATCGGGAGGAAGTAGATATTAGAAGGGCTGCCCAAAGGAGACCCTGCAATGACTGATCTCACTGTCCCTGGGGCCAACACGAGGCCAGGGCCTGTCCTGGGGGAGGCTGCCCAGTTTCCTCATCCCACAGTCCCACTCCCTCTGTTCTGCCCCTGTGTTTAGAGGGACTTAGCCTAGCCTCTCAGCTGAAATAGCCTTCCCTGGAAAGGCTGGTCCAGGAAACAGGATGCTAATGAATCCCTTTGGGCCTGTTTCTTGGCCCTGTTTCCTTGTACTCTTCTCTCACTAAATGAGCTTGGAGGCCCTGGGTTTCTATGTCACCCAGGGAAGGCACTGATGGCCCATTTCCAAATTACCGACTGAAATGAACAGGAAGAAAAGACCCTTTTGTGGTCAGTCAGTCCTCTGCCTCAGATTTAAGGTGGGTTTTGAGGCATCTATGGGACATTGCTTCCCACCTCCATTCCCCTGGCCTCACTTATCATCTTCTTAGCCTGGACTATTTAATTCAACGTGACTGTGCTCTGTGGAGTCTGTAATTCCAAGTCTTCCCTCCATGACCTTTGGCAATCTGTTCTGTCCTGTACATACGTATGTGTGTTGGTGTTATATTGTGTGCCACAAGTGACATTTGAAGAGAAAGTGTGCAACTTCATAAACATTGAGCTGCCAATAAAAAAAGTTATGCAGACAGTACTGAATATAGAGAATATCAGTGTTAATGAAAATCTTTTAAATTCTCTCAAAGAAACAAGACAGATTTCCCACTGATAAAGACAGAAGATAGTGGAGTTCTCACTGAAGTTACAGGACAAGAGAGAAATAACTTCAGAAGTGCTGAGGGAACATAACTGCCCCACCGAGAGTTTTCTGCATAGATAAAAGCATCAGTAGAGAGTGACAAAAAATTACAAATAAAACTATAAGGCTTTACCACCAAAGATGCCCGAATATAATAATTTCATCAAGAAAGAAGGTGATACCTAGGGATGTATGTATATTATAGGGAACAATGATGAACACAGTAATTGCCTCAACAAATGATCTGGCAAGTTTAATTGACAGAATAAATACAATTGTATTTCAAAACTATAACACTGAACTCTTGACAAAAAACAATATGGCAGGGTACTTTTTCTAATGGTACTTTAAGAAGATTGTAGAAGTAGGATATTAAAAGCTTCATATCCTCTTATTTACAATTCTCTTTTCCTGTATTTTTTTCAGTTTTACTAAGGTACAGTTTTCATACAGTTAAATTCACCTTTTGTAGTATATAGTGCTGCAAGTTTTCATAAATGTATATTTGTTGTTCAGTCACTAAGTTGTGTCTGACTCTTTTGGGACTCCATGGACTGCAGTTTGCCAGGTTTCTCTGTCCAGGGGAATTCCCAAGCAAGAATCCTGGAGTGGGTTGCCATTTCCTTCTCCAACGGCTTTCTAACCCAGGGATCAACCCACATCTCCTGCACTGGCAGATTCTTTGCCACTGAGGTACCAAGGAAGCCCATATATAGTAAACAGCCACCACCAAAATCAAGATATAGAAGTTGTATCAACCTCCCAATTCTCTGGTGTCCTTTGGTAATTATATCCTGCCCTCCACCAGTCCCCTGCCAACTCTCTGATCTGTTTACCACTGCTACTATTTTTCTTTTTTGCCTTTTCAGCATGTCATNAGAAATGCTGGGCTGGATGAAGCACAAGCTGGAATCAAGATTTCCTGGAGAAATCTCAATAACCTCAGATATGCAGATGACACCACCCTTATGGCAGAAAATGAAGAAGAACTAAAGAGCTCTTTGATGAAACTGAAAGAGAAAAGTAAAAATGTTCGCTTAAAGCTCAACATTCAGAAAATGAAGATCATGGCATCTGGTCCCATCACTTCATGGCAAATAGATGGGGAAACATTGGAAACAGTGGCAGACTTATTTGGGGGGGCTCAAAAATCACTGTAGATCTTGACTGCAGCTATGAAATTAAAAGATGCTTACTCCTTGGAAGAAAAGTTATGATCAACCTAGACAGCATATTAAAAGACAGACACATTACTTTGCCAACAAAGGTCCATGTAGTTAAGGCTGTGGTTTTTCCAGTGGTCATGTTTGGACTCTAGAGAAAGCTGAGCACCAAAGAACTGATGCTTTTGAACTGTTGTGTTAGAGAAGACTCTTGACAGTCCCTTAGATAGCAAGGAGATCCAACCAGTCCATCCTAAAGGAAATTAGTCCTGAATATTCATTGGAAGGACTGATGTTGAAGTTGAAAATCCAATACTTTGGCCACCTGATGCGAAGAGCTATCCCATTGGAAAAGACCTCGATGATGGGAAAGACTGAAGGTGGGAGGAGAAGGGGACGACATAGGATGAGATGGTTGGATGGCATCTCTGACTCAATGGACATGAGTTTGAGTAAACTCTGGGAGCTGGTGATAGACAGGGAGGCCTGGCATGCTGCAGTCCATGGGGTTTCAAAGAGTCAGACAGGACTGAGTGACTGAACTGAAGTGAACTCCAGGGGATCCTGTTGACCCAGGGATGGGACTTGTGTCTCTTGTATCTTCTACATTGGCTGGCAGATTCCTTACCATTAAGCCACCTGGAAAGCCCCGAGCATCTTAAATCTCCAAATAAAATTTGCATTCTGATACCAAGGAGGAAGGAGAAGATTATTAGGTCACAATGAGCAGTCTTTCCACAACCAGCAAGAAATTTAAGATGTTTGGTTCAAGCACATATAGCAGATAAAGCAGCTTCGTGGGTGTGTGACCAGTGTAGTCAGTTGCATGAGGTTCTGCTTTCAGAAGGCCCTGCACTTAGTTTAATGTTCTGTCTTGAAATTCTTAATAACTTTATCTTTGAACTTGTGTTCTGTAAGTGAAATCAGATTTAAAACTGAAGTATGCATGTGAGCAGGGGAGATACATGCAATATGTATGCTATTTCTTGACATCCTATTCACATATAGTATTCAAGATGCCCCATCAGCACAAAATCCCATCGGGTCCATAATTTTGATGATTTTTGCATACAAATTAAATGCTTATGTTTGCATTTAAAACTGGTACGCACAATGTAAAGGTAAATGGCAAAATTTATGCTAATAATTTATATATATGGAGCAGGAAATAGCGACCCACTGCAGTATTCTTACCTCGAGAATCCCATGGACAGAGGAGCCTGGCAGGCTATATAGTCCATGGGGGTCGCAAAGTGTGAGACATGACTTAGCAACTAAACAACAATACAACTATACACACACACACACACACACATATATTTACTTAGAATAACATTAGTAAATTAAAAAAAAAAAAGTAACAAATTGAAAAAGAGATTGTGGAAAATCACCTTACTGTCACCAAAGAAACATCCAAGCAAAAATATGGGAAACTAACCACCAAAATGTGACTGTTACAATGTTTACTATTATTCTTTACGTGACCAAAAATAAAAATAAAAGGATTACAAACCATGATCACATGGGATTTATCCTAGGGTACAAGGATGGTTCAATATCTGCATATCACTCAATGTGATAACAAACTGAAGAATAAAAACCATATGATCATCTCCATAGATGAAGAAAAAGCTTTTGAAAAGTTGCAACATTCATTTATGATAAAAACTCTCAACCAAGTGGGTATAGAGCCATATAGGATAAACCCACAGCTAGCCTGGACCCCTGGAGTAGGAAATGGCAACCCACTGTAGCATACTCACCTGGAAAATTCTGTGGACAGAGTAGCCTGGTGGGCTATAGTCCATGCAGTTGCAAAGTCAGACATGACTGAGCACAATACAACATATTCAACAGTGAAAAGCTGAAAGTGTTTCCTAAAGATCAGCAATCAGAGAAGAAAAAGAAAGAAAGGCATCCAAAATGAAGAGGAAGAAGTAAAACTATCACTGCTTGCAGATGATATAATTCTACAAATAGAAAATCCTAATGATACCACCAAAAAACTACCAGAACTCATCAATGAATCTGGTAAAGTTGAAGGATATAAAATTAATATACAGAAATCTGTTCCATTTCTATACACTAACAGTGAACCACAAGAAAGAGAAATTAAGAAATTAATCTCACTTACCACTGCATCAAAACAACTAAAATACCTAAGAATAAATCTAACTAAAGAGATAAAAGACCTATTCTTAGAAAACTATATGATGCTGATAAAAGAAATTGATGACAACACAAACAAGTGGAAAGATATACTGTGTCTATGGATTGGAAGAGTTAATATTGCTAAAATTACTATACTACCCAAGGCAATCTACAAATTAAATACAATCCTTATCAAATACTAATGGCATTTTCCACAGAACTAGAACAAAGAATTCTAAAATTTGTGTGGAAATACAAAAGACTTGTAAGAGCCAAAGCAACATTGAGGAAGAAGAACAGATCTGGATGGATCATGCTCCTTGACTTCAGACTATAGTACAAAGCTACAGTAATCAAAACAGCATGGTACTGGGACAAAAGCAGACAGATAAATCAATGGAGCAGAACAGACAATCCAAAAATAAACCTATACACTTATGGTCTATTAATCTATGCCAAAGAAAGCAAAAATATACAATAGAGAAAAGAGTCTCTTTAATAAGTGGTGTGTGGGAAACTGGACAGTTATATGTAAAAATGATGAAATTAGAATATTTTCTAACACTATGTACAAAAATAAACTCAAAATGGGTTAAAGACTTACATGTAAGACCAGAAACTATAAAGCCCCTAGAAGAAAACATAGCTAGAATACTCTGTGACATAAATTGCAGCAATGTGGTTTTGGATCTGTTTTCTAAGATAAGCAAAAGCAAAAATAAGCAAATGGAATCTAAATTTAAAAGTTTTTGCACAGAAAAGGAAACTATACACAAACAAAAAGACAATCTACTGAATGGAAGAAGATACTTGCAAATGATGTATGTGTTTGCAAATGAAAATCCAATAATATTCAATATATACAAACATATATACTCAACATCAAAAAACCCAAACAACCCAATTAAGAAAAGGGCTGAGGATCTAAAAAGGTATTTTTCCAAGGAAGATATAGAGATGGCTAACATACACAAAAGTTATGACCAACCTAGATAGCATATTCAAAAGCATAGACATTACTTTGCTGACTAAGGTCCGTCTAGTCAAGGATATGGTTTTTCCAGTAGTCATGTATGGATGTGAGAGTTGGATTGTGAAGAAGGCTAAGTGCCGCAGAATTCGTGCTTTTGAACTGTGGTGTTGGAGAAGACTCTTGAGAGTCCCTTGGACTGCAAGGAGAGCCAACCAGTTCATTCTGAAGAAGATCAACCCTGGGTTTTCTTTGGAGGGAATGATGTTAAAGCTGAAACTCCAGTACTTTGGCCACCTCATGTGAAGAGTTGACTCACTGGAAAAGACTCTGATGCTGGGAGGGATTGTGGGCAGGAGGAGAAGGGGACGACAGAGGATGAGATGGCTGGATGGCATCACTGACTTGATGCACATGAGTTTGGGTGAACTCCGGGAGTTGGTGATGGACAGGGAGGCCTGGCATGCTGCGATTCATGGGGTCACAGAGTCAGATACGACTGAGCGACTGAACTGACTGAACTGAACTGAACTGAAATGCAAATGGAAGTATAGATAACCAGGTGGAAAGAGAGGAAGCCACTGGTAGGCTTGGGAGGCCAGGCACTCAAAATAAATTCTATTATGCAATGGGGAAGCATTGAAAGGAATGGAACACAGAAGCACCAAGATTTCAGCCAAATGTAAAATCTGATTATTTTGTACTTAAATCTAAAAAATGTTTTCNAATTCTGTATAGTTATCAGTGTTGGAAGTTCCTACAAATTGTTCAAAATTTTTCTGAGACATGTAGATTATTTGTTGTATCCTCTATGGAATGTAGTTTTTAATCTCTAAAACCTTTTTATGGTCATTGGTTATCATGGGTAATTAAAGTTCACATTTACCATTTTATAAAATATACAAACTATATTTTCTTTGTCAGATGATGAATCACAAACCTGTCTTTGCTGACAAGTGCAACTGCAGTACTCCGGGTATGGCGTGGAAGGGGACCTGATTACACTGGCAGGTGTCCTGAATCGTAGGAAAGGGCCTGAAGCTATGTGTACAGTTAGGCCCTAAAGCCATAGCTTTTGGTAAGATGACTTGTTCTGAGAAATGGAGTAGGAACTGGAGGGGAGAGTATGACTTCAAAGAGGAGTTCTTTAAGATGGGGGTTACTGGAGCAAGTGTGTAAACTGTAGCAAATATTTCTCTAAAGAGATGCTGCAGAGCAGAAGCAGGTAATTCTCATACCTGTTTCTCTGAGTAGTAAGAGAACTTGGTTCAAGGGCACTTAGTGTAGTGTTTGGTCTCTCACGGGCACGTTTTAAATTTTAACAATGAAAAATAACTCAGCCATTTGAAAAGTGAAATTCTGTCATTTGTAGCAACATGGATTGTCCTGGAGAATATGATGGGCTCTTCCAAAGATAAAAACACGATGTGCAGCTATGCTAGTCAAGCTGGTAGTGGAAGATGACGAAGTTCTATATATCTACTCCGCTTTTCCCTGTGATGTATGATGCAAGTCATAAGCAGAGAGTCAAGGTGTGAAATGGTATTTTTAGGTAATAACAAATTATATTAGGTGAGGCAATAGGATACTACATTCCTGGGAATTAACACTGAATACTGCAAAAAGACAGCATTTCCAAATCAATGTATGAATTAAATACAATTGCAACAATATACCAGTGGGGTTTTTTGGACAGTTAGCAGATGATTCAAAAATTCATCAGGAAGAATACACTGATGATAAAACCTAAGAAAATTTTGGTGAGGAAAAATGAAAACAGAGATTCTTTATTGACCAATGGAACTAGAGAACAGGAGCAAAAATATTCTCTACGCTAGACTTACAAGACAGCATATAGTCAAGCAATCATAAATACAGTAATAGTAATAATATTTAGAAATGCAATTAACTTAAAGCTCACCATTCATCATATTCCTAGATAAACCGCAGATTAAAAAGTCAAATGTCACTTGTGAAATTATTAAGCAAATCTAAAAGAAATTTGAAAATATTTTCTGAACAAAGAATGGGAAATGTAAGGAACTACAAACAGCTACCAAAAAAAAAGAAACCCACCTCATTAGATGAAGCAAAATAAGTAATATAAAAGAAAACATCTATTACATTTTCACTGATATGTTTAATAAATAAGCAAAACAAGTTCAAATGATAAGACAGCTCCATAAAGTGTACAATAGGCAGGCACTTCCAGCTCAACATTATGACAGAATGGAAAGGGTTTCTAAATTACTTGTTAGCAATCTGGCTGTTTATAACAAGAATTTAAAAGTAGTTTCTTTGCTTACACCCCACTACTTCCACTTCCACAATTTGACCTAACATAAAATATACCCTTATGTAGGAAAATTTGGAAAGACAAAATTAAGTGTAAGGAAATTCATATGATGACATTATGTAGTCATATTTTTTATGAATATGAAGTTTTAAAAACTTCATTATGAAGTTTTATTAAGAATATTTACTAGTTATTCATGTAATAGTTAGCATGGTTTATGGAGAAGGCAATGGCAACCCACTCCAGTACTCTTGCCTAGAAAATCCCACGGACAGAGGAGCCTGGTAGGCTGCAGTCCATGGGGTTGAGAAGAGTTGGACACGACTGAGCAATTTCAGTTTCACTTTTCACTTTTATGCATTGGAGAAGAAAATGGCAACCCACTTCAGTGTTCTTGCCTGAAGAATCCCAGGGATGGAGGAGCCTGGTGGGCTGCCATCTATGGGGTTGCACAGAGTCGGACACGACTAAAGCGACTTAGCAGCAGCAACAGCAGCATGATTTAAGCACTTTGCCAAGCTCCGGTCTAAGTGCCTTATCACCTTATTCAAGAATCCCTAAAGCATCATGAAATCATCATGAGTTCTATTAATATCATTGTTTTTCAGATGAGCAAACAGATACAAATGGTTTAATTTCATGTTCAAAGATGCACACATAATAAAAGGAATCAATACTCTCTCCCTCCCTGCTACTGTCTCTCTTTACCCCTACACTATAATGTTCCTTCTTCACAGGAGGAAGTTCACCAAATTTTAAACAACAAAGAAATAACAGAACTTTAACCAAAATGTACATAACTATTCAGTAAAATACATGTATGAAAAAGCAAAAAATAGAAAATAAGTGATTTTGGTTTCTTTATCAAGTTTCAAGTTTTCTGTTTTTATGATGAACATGGATTAGTTCCATAGATTATTATATTTGTATTATCATTTATCTTAATAGATTAAGCAATTTAAGATAGTTTTTATAAAGAAAGAATGTTTTTCTGAGTTTTAACAAAGCATTACCTCAAAAATAATCTCAACTATGTGAGCCAAGGTGTTTTTGGAGCTTCTCAACTGAACAGATTTTAGTTCCCAGTTTTTGTTATAAATCTTCCCACACTGATACATTGAATGATAAAAATAAAGCATATCTAAACTAATAGATATGCTTCCCTGGTAGCTGAGTTAGTAAAGAATTTGCCTGCCAACATGGGAGAACTGGGTTCAATCCCTGGGTTGGGAAGATCTGCTAAAGAAGGGAATGGCAACCCACTCCAGTATTCTTGCTTGGAGAATTCCATGGACAGAGAAACCTGGAGGGCTACAGTCCATGGGATCACAAAAAGTCAGACACTGCTGAGAGAATAAATTTCGTTCTAAGCTAATAGAAAGTGAATTATATTTGGTAGTCTTCCTTTCCTGTGGACATAGACATATAAATATACTTACCATGCAATTATTTTGATGTTTCAAAACAGGTCTGTATGTATGTAAATTATATATTAAAAAAAAAAATCAAGCAAATACACATCACATCACTCTCACTGCTATTGTATCTCCAGTCCTCACTTGAAATCTGAGAATTTCCACATTCTATTTTATTTCTATAATTTTAATTTCAGACAGTATAAAAATGTCCCATTTAGCTTTTTTTTTTTTTTAATCTTAACTTAAGGGCTTCCCTGATGGCTCTGATGGTATAGAATCCGTCTGCAATGTGAGAGACTCAGGTTCAATCCTGGGTCAGGAAGATCCCCAGGAGAAGGGAATGGCAACCCACTCCAGTATTCTTGCCTGGTAAATCCCATTGATAGAGGAGCCTGGTGGGCTACAGTCCATGCGATTACAAAGAGTCAGACATGACAGAGTGACTAACAATTTCACTTTAACACGTTCAACATAAGTATTTGCACAAATACAGTCACAAATTGATTATTCTTTCCAACTAATTGCTTGAACAACCATCTACCTAACAAGACAAGAAGCCCAAGATATCTTCTGAAGATATTTCTCTCTACAACTAAGAATCCAGTTCAAATGAAAGCAGTCCTCTGATTTTAAGAGGCTGTTGGAGTTTGCTCAGCCTGTTATTAGCTATATCATTATCACTGCTATATGATATTGAAATTGAAACTTAGTTTATCATGTCTGCAGCCATGAAATTAAAAGATGATTGCTCTTTGGAAGAAAAGCTAAGACAAACCTAGACAGCATTTAAAAAGGAGAGACATTGCTTTGCCCACAAAGGTCTGTCTAGTCAATCCATGGATTTTCCAGTGGTCATGTATGATTGTGAGAGTTGAACCATTAAGAAGGCTGAGCACTGAAGAATTGATGCTTTTGAACTGTGGTGTTGGAGAAGACTCTTGAGAGTCCCTTGGATTGCAAGGAGATCCAACCAGTCTCTATCCTAAAGAAAATCAGTCTTGAATATTCATTGGAAGGACTTATCCTAAAGTTGAACCTCCAGTTCTTTGGCCACCTGATGCGAAGAGCCAACTCATTAGAAAAGACCCTGATGCTGGGAAAGATTGAAGGCAGAAGGAGAAGGGGATGACAGAGGACAAGATGGTTGAATGGCATCACCTACTCAAACGACATGAGTTTGAGCAAGCTCCGGGAGAAATGGTGAAGGACAGGAAAGCCTGGAGTGCCACAGTCCATGGGCTCACAAAAAGTCAGATGTCAGTGAGTGACTGAACAACTACTATGTCTACCTGGTAACTGTGTCAGGAGATGTGTCTATAGTATGTATTTTTCCAGGACCCTCCTCAAAGCCCCCATAACCTCTTTATTCCTCAGGCTGTAGATGAGGGGGTTCAGGGCTGGGGTGACAATCGTGTAGAAGACAGAGATGATGTTGTCCTGCTTGGGGCTGTGGAGGGAACTGGGCAGAACATACATGAATGTGGCCGCTCCATAGAACATCCCGACCACAGTCAGGTGGGAAGAGCAGGTGACCAGGGCTTTCTGCCTGCCTTCATTTGAGGGCATGTGGAGCACAGTGAGTAGGATTAGTGTGTAGGAGGAAACAATGGCAGAAAGGGGGAGCAAGAGGAAAGTCACACCTGTCACATACACCATGAGTTCATATCTGGAAGTATCTGCGCAGGCCAACTTCAACAGAGGTGGAATCTCACAGAGCAGGTGGCTGATCTCCTGGGACATGCAGAAAGGGAAGTGCATGGTGTACAAGGTATGTCCTAGAGCACTCAGGGAAGCCAGGACCCAGGATGTGGCCACCATGAGCCAGCAGACCCTCGGCCTCATGAGGACCATGTAGTTCAGAGGATGACAAATGGCCACATACCTGTCATAGGCCATGAAGGCCAGTAGGAGGTCCTCTGCACCACCCAGGGTCAGTACTAGGAACACCTGAAGGGCACAGCCCCCAAAGGAGATGGTGTTTTCACTGAGCAGAAAATCCACAATGACCTTGGGAGTGACAACAGATGTGAAGAGGAGGTCCATGAGAGAGAGCTGCCTGAGCAGGAGGTACATGGGCACGTGGAGTCGGGCATCCGTTGTGATGACCAGGAGCAGCAGGCCATTGCTGGTGAGGGCCAGGGTGTACAGGACTGAGACTGCGGCACAGAGCAGCTCAGGAGACCCACTGTTATTCAGAATCCCCATCAATATGAAGCCACTTCCCAGGGTGGAGTTCCAGTGCTCCATTCTGTGTTGTTTCTTTAGTTGCCTAGAAACAAATGGATCCTTGGTGAATTTTCGTTATAATGGTCTCATAGTTTTATACCATCAGAGTTCCCATAGGATGGCCAACATGAATCCAGTGAGATGATTCTTTTCCCACTGGTAGCTGATTTTTTCTCTTAATCTCAACTTCTGACTTTTTAAATTGTATCTTTATAAACAAAGAACCCATTTAATTGGAGAACAAACATTAGTATAAGAACCCATCTAATTGGAAAATAAACATCACTAAAGGGCTAAACATTAAGAGATTACTACATGAGGATTATTCAGGATATCAAACGTGAACATGTATCTCCCTAGAAAGTCAAATCATCTCTTTCACAACAATAAAGAGATATTCTACTACACATGCTCCTGATTTTTTTCTGGTACTTCTGGTTTTAAGTAGCATGTTTAATCAATAATTTACATACCCTGTCAGTGATCTGCATACGTCTTTTTTGATTGATTTTCTGAAACAGGCACAGAAATGTGNGAGAAGAAGAAGAAGAAGAAGAAGAAGGTTAGAAGAAAAAGAAGAAGAAGAAGAAGATGATGATGAGAAGATGAAGAGCGTGAGAAGAAAAAGAAGAGGAAGAAGAAGAAAAAAAGGAAGAACAAGAAGAAGGTGATAAGAAGAAGAAGAAGGTGATAAGACGAAGAAGATGTTGAGAAGTAGAAGAAGTTGAGAAGAAGAAGAAGATGGTGAGAAGAGGAAGAAAAAGAACTAGTTGAGAAGAAGAAGAAGATGTTGAGAAGAAGAAGTTGAGAAGAAGAAGTTGAGAAGAAGTAGAAGGTTAGAAGAAGAATAAGAATAAGGTGAGAAGAGGAAGAAGAAGAAGAAGGTGAGAAGAAAAAGAAGAAGAAGGTGAGAAGAAGAAGATGAAGAAGAGGAGAAGAAGAAGTAGAGGAAGAA
>SJYW01000400.1:224015-240458 GCA_006410735.1 Raphicerus campestris | reverse complement strand
CCCATAACCTCTTTATTCCTCAGGCTGTAGATGAGGGGGTTCAGGGCTGGGGTGACAATCGTGTAGAAGACAGAGATGATGTTGTCTTGCTTGGGGCTGTGGAGGGAACTGGGCAGAACATACATGAATGTGGCCGCTCCATAGAACATCCCGACCACAGTCAGGTGGGAAGAGCAGGTGACCAGGGCTTTCTGCCTGCCTTCATTTGAGGGCATGTGGAGCACAGTGAGTAGGATTAGTGTGTAGGAGGAAACAATGGCAGAAAGGGGGAGCAAGAGGAAAGTCACACCTGTCACATACACCATGAGTTCATATCTGGAAGTATCTGCGCAGGCCAACTTCAACAGAGGTGGAATCTCACAGAGCAGGTGGCTGATCTCCTGGGACATGCAGAAAGGGAAGTGCATGGTGTACAAGGTATGTCCTAGAGCACTCAGGGAAGCCAGGACCCAGGATGTGGCCACCATGAGCCAGCAGACCCTCGGCCTCATGAGGACCATGTAGTTCAGAGGATGACAAATGGCCACATACCTGTCATAGGCCATGAAGGCCAGTAGGAGGTCCTCTGCACCACCCACTGTCAGTGCCAGGAACATCTGGAGGGCACAGCCCCCAAAGGAGATGGTGTTTTCACTGAGCAGATAATCCACGAAGGCCTTGGGAGTGACAACAGATGTGAAGAGGAGGTCCATGAGAGAGAGCTGCCCAAGCAGGAGGTACATGGGCACATGGAGCCGGGCATCCATTGTGATGGCCAGGAGCAGTAAGCCATTGTTGGTGAGGGCCAGCGTGTACAGGACTGTGATTGTAGCACAGATCAGCTCAGGAGACCCACTGTCATTAAAAATCCCCATCAATATGAAGCCACCTCCCAGAGTGAAGTTCCAGTGTTCCATTCTGTGTTGTTTCTTTAGGTATATAGAACCAGAGGGTCTTGATGAAAGTCTTTCTAAGGGAGATTATCTCAGTTTTGTATTGTCTCACACCACTATGGAATTACCAATAAGAATTCTATGAGATGGTATCTTTTCCTCTTGGTAGCTAGGTTTGCCTTCTGGCTTCTGAATTTATGAACCTTTTCATTGAATTATTATAAAGTATCATATAAATTAGAAATAAGCATTTTGGTCATAGCCTGTCATCTTTAAATAAGATTACCAAGAGAATGAAGCCAAGCAAATATCTTTATAAATAGGTAAAATCATAGCTATCTTCCCAACAAAAAAATACTCTGCACATTGGCTTTTAATTCAGTTGCTTTTCTGCTATAATTTCCTTGGGATTCCAATTCTGTTTTTTCTGTTCCCTTAGACATGACATCTTGCTTCATTTTCCAGTCTCATTGTTCTGAACAGTTTTCTCAACAGGGAACCTCTTGGCTCTTGGACCACTTGGTGTCTTGTGTTCTTGAACTGTCCTCACATCCTTGATGAACATACTGCTGCTTTATAAAAGGGAAGAGGAATTCTGTGCATGACTGAATCACTGGGATAGCTTAGATTTTGGAGGTACATATTCAGGAACAGTACAAAAGATGCTTGCCTATTTTCAGGTAATGGCAAGATGTTTGCTCAGGAGGAATGAGGATAGAAATGAAGGTGATGCATGAGATTTGAAAAGATATGGCAAGGTATTTGTGTTTAGGGTACATGATAGAAGAGGTGAGTTATAAAAGAGGGGGATTTGTAGAAAAGGTCCAAAGCCATCCCATCACTTAAAAGTCAAAATAAGATCTTGAACAACANTTGCCTATTTTCAGGTAATGGCAAGATGTTTGCTCAGGAGGAATGAGGATAGAAATGAAGGTGATGCATGCGATTTGAAAAGATATGGCAAGGTATTTGTGTTTAGGGTACATGATAGAAGAGGTGAGTTATAAAAAAGGGGGATTTGTAGAAAAGGTCCAAAGCCATCCCATCACTTGAAAGTCAAAATAAGATCTTGAACAAAAAAAAAGAGATCCTCTATCTCATAGTATTAGCTGTATGAGGAAAGATGCTGGTTCTGCTGAGCCCTGAATCTCTGTGGAAGTACTGGTGGAAAGGTTTGACCAGGAGACCACGTGGTGTGTGGAACAGTGTTACTTCATTTCCTCTACATGGATGCAGACCTTTCATAGTTGGATGGAGGACTCAGGAGGCACTCTGGAAAAGAAGAGATAATCCACCAAATGTTTCACCTTTCCTTTGTATCATCTGCTCTTACCCCTTTGTTTCAGTTTATGTCACCAATGTTGTCAACTTAGGGTTGGGATCTTTCAGTAGTTGGATGATAAAATCCTAAAATTGGAAGGCTTTTCCAACTGATCTAGTTCCTTTCATTCACTCCATAAATATTTACTAAGCACTTAGAATACTCCAGGCACTATATCTGATGCTAGGGAAATTGCATGGATGTGAAAAGCCCATTACATAAATACCTACACACATCTACTGGCAATGAAATACGAAGAAAAGTATAACATATTACGAGTCTATCTAAGTGAAGTATCAGGGAAGGAAACTTTATGTAATTACTTCTATATCACTTATAAAAGATACAGGCTGCAGATGAATATAAGGGAGCTAAGGAAAAAGGGGTCAGAGTGCAATAAAGGAGAGAGGAGATAGCACTATAAAGGTCAGGACATTGAAGCAGTACAAGTACAGGTATCCTCCTTGCACTTATGCCACAGTGAAGTCTAGGCAAGAAGTCAACCAGAAAATCATCTTATGTAAAACTGTTTCATCATTCTTTGGGGTCTGAGATCTTTCTCTGGCCTCACAAAACCAAGTCTATATGTTGAAACTAAGAAATAGTGACTGGAAGAACTTCTTTGCCCGTTGGCAGTGACAAAAACACACATTCAAAGACAATTCTTAGTACTGTTCCCAGTATATCTATGACTTGAAAAACTTTCCTTGAATTAAAAAATGAATGGATATATTAATAAAGGGAAGAAAATAATTAACTGGTTATATTTATTCAGATTTATGCTTCCGGAATTTGGACAGGACTTAAAAGAAAAAGCAGGACTTGTAAAGTGGTGATACTTAGGACTAAAGATCTTTTATATCTGCCTTCCTCCCCTTGATTCAGAGCCCTGCTCTCCTTCCTTCCATTCTCTAATTTGTCTCCACTATGGTCATCTGAAGATAAATGTCAGCAAACCGAGATTAACAGAGGGGCATTGTTGTACTTTATAGGAAATGGTCAGACAAAGCCAATGAAGAAGATGGAGTCAAAAATTTGGAATCATGTCAATGTATGGCAAAACCAATACAGTATTGTAACATAGAATAAAGTATTAAAAAAAAACTTGGAATCACATCTTTATGTTATTACTCTGTATCATTGTTAGCATATTTTAAAATATTCATTGACTCCAATTAGCTTTTTCTGCAGCATTGGACTTAATATCAAGCCGTCATATATTGAATGGGCACTTCAACTGATTTTAGATCATCCTCTTTTGAGATCCCAGTCTTTTATGGGTACACGTCAAACCATCTGAGGCCAGGATAATCTAGGTCTAGAGATAATACTGAGACTTTTACCAGGATGCCAGCATCAGGAAGTATAGGAACCCAGGTCTTGCCAGTGGAACAGATCATTTGTGGGTATATGTAAAAGTACCTAAAGTATAGAATGGAATGGACTAGTTATAATGGCTGAGGGACTGAGAATCTAAGAAGCAGAGCAGTGAGGTCTTGACCATATATCTCAAGACTTCCAGATTCCACTTAATTTTCTTGAAACAAAGAAAGAGCCCTTACCTCAGATGGGGAGGGGTTCAGCTGCCTGAGTACACCTACTGCCTTGTGATTCATTTGAGGGATGAAGATGTTCAACAAGATGAAGAAAGAGGTGATGGTTCTTCTGGTAGGGAAGGATGTAGGCAGGTGTACAGCTGTGACTGAAATCAGAGGTCAAAGACACCTCCATTGCCTCCTCACCTCACATTGCCAGTCCTCTCTGGAGGTGGAAATGGATGCCAACAAGCAGATGAGAACCTAGGCAGGATCCTGGGGGAAGCAAGGAGCTAAGTCTCTACGCACTTCTCTTGTCCATTCTCCTTGCAAGAAAAGCTTCAGAGCCTTGGCATCACTCTAACTGAATTCTTGAGCCCAGGTACTCAGATTTTCAGGTATTCCTATGTTACTGGGAGCCATGAAAAAGGATGGGAAGGAATTAGACTAAAAAGGTATAAAAGGAGCTGCCCAATGGAGATGCTATACACCAGCCTCACTGTCCCTGGGGCGACAGTGAGCTGGGGCCCTGTCCTGGGGGAGGCATCATGGTCTCATCCCTTCAGCTGACATGACCTCCCCTGAAAATGCTGCTCCAGGAAACAAAATTTTAATGAATCTCCCAGGCATGTCTCCTGGCCTCCAACTCCAGCAAACTTTACCCACTAAATGAGCTCTGAGGAGAGAGGGCTATGCTGCCCTCACATGGATTTACCAAGACCGTTTCCAAAGTCCTACTAAATAGACAGCATCAGTAAATGACCTAAGAAGCAAGGGCCCCTGGTAAGCTCTCTTTCCAAATTACAAAGTGTATCTTGTGAGTTCTGTAAATGCTGCCACTCCCCATCTCCCAATTTGTACCTCTAGCCTGGGCCATTATCAGCCAGAGAAAATGAATTTTGCTGTGCTTCTGTTCTTATCAGGCCTTCCTTGAACTTTAATTATCATCAAAGCATTGACTTATTGGACCTTTCTATACTTTTATGTTTCTTGTTTCTCCCTTTTTTCTTTCATTAATTCATGCACACACACGTGTGCATGTTCCTATGCTCAGTTCAAGAGGACTCAGCTGCTTCTAAGATAATGAATGATACAGCACCTGCCTCTATCCATCATTGCTTCAGTTCAGGCCATTCCCTCACCCAATTTTTTGCTGGGTCTTCCTCATTCTTTAGTCTCTCTTTAATCACTTATTTTTCCAGAAAATTCTGAAACTGCTGCTGAAGTTATATCTTTTTTCTTTCAATTTTAAGCAAATGAAAAATACACTTTTTATGTTCTAATTATAAAAAGAATATGCTCAAGAGAATTATTGCAGAAGTACACAAAAGAAATAAAATACAAGATGTTTTTATTTTTCTCATAAAAAGAACATACCCGAAAGAAGGTTTTACACATGTGAAATGTAAGAGCACATTATTCACAATTAAAAAAGACAAACAAACTGAAAACAAGCTTTATGTCCATCAACGGTGGAATAGATAAATATTCACACAAAAGAGTATCATGCAGCAATCAAAACAAAGGAACCAGAAGGACATAGAACAAAATAAATAATTCAGAAATCTAATATTAAGTGAAAAAAAGAGCCCTAAAGATTATATATCATGGTACTTCATTTATAAGGTTACAAACTCAGATAATTTTTTTTAATTGGCGGATAATTGTTTTACTGTGTTGTGTCGGTTTCTGCTGTACAACAATGGGAGTTAGTCATCATTATACACATATGAGCCTCCCTCCCTGCCCTTATCCCACCCCTCGAGGTCATCACCAAAGACCAGGCTGGACTCCTTGTGTTATACAGTGGCTTCCCACTAGTTACCTGTTTCCCACACAATAGTAAATATATGTCAATACTACTTTCTTAATTAATCCCACCCTTTCCTTCCCCCGCTGTGTCAACAGTCTCTTCTGCATGTCTGTGTCCCTGTTTTGCAAATAGGGGTTTTTTAAATAAAAAGTATGGAACACTTCTATAAGGAATAGGAATAACTTTTATAAGGTTAAAAACTCAGATAAAATCTTTTTAGAGGAATATTTGTGGATTCATATAGAGCAAAAGAGAATGATGGATGTAGGATCTGGAATAACCAGTTACTACACTGAAGGGAATCAGAGAGAAGGACAATGTATTGAATAATTATTCAATATTAATACCTATTTAATTTTCTGAAGTATACTATTATTAATTATTTGGGACTTAGTCATATTATATTAGAACTGGAAAGGAATTGAAATATTATATAATTTAATCTCATATTGATTTTATAAGTGAGGATTCTTGTTGCCAACAACAAAAGATAAAAAATGAATAAAAAAACCGTTGCCTGCAGGCACCTATCCAATATCTTTTCTTCTCTGATGGGCAGTCTTTAAGTTCTAATTCTTTTTTACTATCCTTTTGCATTGTCACTATTGAGTACCTCTCATTTCTTGAATCTTTTCTCCTTATATTTATGACACACTACTATGGCCAGATTCCCTTTACATATCTTGGATTTTTATTAATTTTGTCATTTCATCTTTCAAGTTGGTTTTAATCAGGATGTTTCCAAATAAATAAAGATGATTTCAGAAATAGAAGTCCCCAAAACACAATAACAAGAAATAATGGAGATAGAGAGTGACTGGAAGGCATGTTGTCTTATACTGAATGTTTCGTGAAGGCCCCTAGAGAGCTGACAGTTTTGTTGAGAATGAACTGTCAATGTTGAGAACAAGTTAAGTGCACGAAGGCTGATTAGCAGAACATTTTAGATGCAAGGAATATCCAGTGCTAATGATTAGAGATTGAATGCACTTTTCATATTTGAGGAAGAAAATGAAAGTCATTGTGGCCAGAATATAATGAATATAGACCTCCCAGACATTTTAATTAAAAAGCTCAGTGTGAGTTAACTAAGAAAATTACAGAGATTAAAACATTAGTTAGATAATATGATCAATAAGATTTCTTTAGACCTTGAAATTAAAAATTAAAAAAAAAATTTTGTTTTGTTTTAATTGTGATCCTGCGTTCATGCAGCTTCTCTTGTTGCTCAGCAGGTAAAGAATCCGTGCGCAATGCAGGAGACCCAGGTTCAATCCCTGGGTTGGGAAGATCCCCTGGAGAAGGCAATGGCTACCTAACCCAGTATTCTGGCCTGGAGAATTCCTTGGACTGTACAGTCCATGGAGTCGCAAAGAACTGGATACGACTGCGCGACTTTCACTTACTTAATGCTCATGCAAATTGCCAAGTTTAATTTTCCATTTAATCTTTGTCTTTCTCCTAAAAGGAAGGCATGACCACGCACAGTTTTCCCTAGTGGCTGCTGCACCAATTTACATCCCCATCAACACTGGAGGAGGATTCCTTTTTCCCCATACCACCTCCAGGACTTGTTATTTGTAGACTTTTAAATAATGGCCATTTTGACCAGTGTGAGGTGACTTCTCATAGTTTTGATTTGCATTTCGCAAATAACTAGCAGTGTTGAGTATCTTTTTAGGTGACAGTTGGCCAACTGACTGGTGGCACTAGTGGTAGAGAATCCACCTGCCAGTGCAGGAGAGGCAAGGGGTGCAGGTTCAATCCCTGGGTCAAGAAGATCCCCTGGAGCAGGAAATGGCAACCCGCTCCAGTATTCTCACTTGGAAAATTCCATGAACAGAGGAGCCTGGTGGGCTACAATCCATAGGGTTGTGCTCAGTTGGACATGACTGAACACACACACACACACACACACACACACACACACACACACACACACACAGAGTGACAGTGACTGTCTTCTTTGGAGGAATGTCTGTTTAGGTCTTCTGCTCATTTTTTGATTGGGTTGTTTTTTTGTTATTGAGTTGGATGAGCTGTTTGTGTTTTGGAAATTAAGTTCTTGGTTCCACCATTTGCAAATATTTTTCCCAGTCCATAGGTTTTCATTTTGTTCATGGTTTCCTCTGCTGTGCAAAAGTTTGAAAATATTCCTTCTTTATTTAGCTTTTGAAAGAGTCACCTCTTAAAAGAGTTATATTTGTGTTATCTTGTGAATTTCAAGTTTTTTAAGAAAGGTATTAAGTTACTTACATTTTGAGGTTCTGAGCACAGTGTTTTCATAGGGTAGGCATTCAGTTAATATTTGTAGAGAAGAAAATCAACTGAGGTAAACAAGGCAAGGAAAGAAAAGAATGAAGCTAGTAGAGCTACTGTTGTCTATCACAGTAGTCAAAGTAATTTTAAAAAATGTCAATAATCATTCCCTCTGAATGTTGACTATCTTCCAGTCAGTTTTCTCAGAGCTCCCTTCACATCCTTGTTCCTCAGGCTATAAATTATGGGGTTCAACATTGAAGTCATAACTGAATAGAACAAAGAAATGACCTTATCCCTTTCATTCATTGTCTTGGAATTGGGTCTCATGTAGGCAAATATTCCAGAGCCATAGTAGAGAACCACAACAGTGAGATGGGAGCTACAGGTAGAGAACACCTTGAGCCTCCCCTCCCCTGACCGCATCTGAATCACAGTGGAGATAATATGCCAATAAGAGACCAGGATGAGAGAGACAGGAGCTAGGAGAACAATCACACCCATTGAAAAGAGGGCCATTTCAGCATTGTAGGTGTCTGCAGAAGCCAGCTTCAGGAGTGCAGGAGGTTCACAAAAATAGTGATTGATTATGTTCGGTCCCTGGTAGGGGAGACAGAGTGTAAACGCACTGTCCACTGTACATACAAATGCCCCACTGATCCAGGACACTATGGCCAACCGGACACAAACCCCGTGGGTCATGAGAGTAGAATAGTGTAGGGGCCTGCAGACAGCCACATAACGGTCGTAGGACATCATCGCCAGAAGAGCACACTCTGTACACCCTGCTAGGAGGAAGACAACTATCTGTAGTGAGCACCCAGCAAAGGAAATGGTTTTCTTTTTTACAAGGAAGTGGACCAACATCTGGGGAACGATGCTTGTAGAGAAACAAAGATCAACAAAGGACAAGTTTTTGAGGAAAAAATACATGGGAGTGTGAAGTTGAGGGTCAGTCTGGATAAGGATTATTATGAGCAGGTTTCCAAAAACAGAGAGAAGGTAAATGATCAGGAAAACACAGAACAACAAGATTTGGATCTTTGGATCCTGTGAAAGTCCCAGCAAGGTAAATTCAAGCACAAAAGTTTGGTTTCCTTCTCCCATTGATGTTTGTCCCTGTTTACCTGTCATCAGAAGGAGAGTAGATGCATTCTGAATGTTTGATTTCACAAGCTTTATAAACAAGTGCAATGTTAACAAGTGTACCTTGGGGACTATTTGCTTCCANAATATTCCATTGTGTATATACACCACAGCTTTCTTATCCATTCATCTGCTGATGGACATCTAGGTTGTTTCCATGTCCTGGTATTATAAACAATGCTGCAATGAACATTGGGGTACATGTGTCTCTTTCAATTCTGGTTTCCTTGGTGTGTATGCCCAGCAGTGGGATTGCTGGGTTACTGTCTGTACCCATGCTCTTTTCTCAGGCTCTGCTTTCAAGGACTTAAACTAAGAGAGAAAATACAGAACCTAATGGAAGCCTAATGGAGGCAATATGGATAGGCTGCCTTCTGCAGACAGGGAGTCCCAGCTGTGCCTGCCGATAGTAAATAACACTTCTTGGGTCACACATCAAGGTCAGTTTGAGTCTGGTGTCATGGTGGCCATACAATTACCATAAATTTACCTTTAACACTCAGATTACTGGATTAGACTTGCAATTTAGATTTTGTGAGAGATATAGGAGCCTAACTATTGTGTCAAGGATCTTGTATGCTGGGTACTAGAGCAGGCTTTTGAGTTGTGGTGCTGGAGAAGACTCTTGAGAGTCCTTTGGACTGCAGAATCAAACCAGTTAATCCTAAAGGAAATCAACCCTAAATATTCATTGGAAGGACTGATGCTGAAGCTGAAGTTCCAATACTTTGGCCACCAGATGCAAAGAGCTGATTCATTGGAAAAGACCCTGATGCTGGAAAAGATTGAGAGCAAGAGGAGAAGGTGGCAAAAGAGGATGAGTTGGTTGGATGGCATCACTGACTCAACGGATATGAGTTTGAGCAAACTCCAGGAGACAGTGAAGGACAAGGAAGCCTGGCATGCTGCAGTTCATGGGATCACAAAGAGTAGGACATGACTTAGTGACTGAACAACAGAGCATGCTACTACTAACACTACTACTAATAATGAAAAAAAAAAAAGGTAACTTATAGATTTGAATTACTGAAAATCCATTTTAGGTCTGGCTTCAGGTGACGTTCTATCCAAACCCTCAACATGTCCCCTTATAGTCTTCCATATAGTCCTTATCCAAACTATGAGGGATACACGATTTCTTGTTCTCATCTAATCATAAAAATAAAGTTTCTTTGCAACAGCCTTCTCATCAAAGGCACTAAGATAAAGTCTGATGTGGAATAGAGTCAGAGTCCCTGCAAAAATATGTATCCTCAAAAGAAATCAGAAAATTTTGAGCAAAGAAAAAGGGATATTAAAAAGATAACCAACAAATATCCAATTCACCTATATATTTTCCATTTTATTTTATAATACATGCCAGACTCTAATGCAAAAAATATGATAAATAGAACACAATCAGTGACAAAAAATAATGGAAGAGAAAGTACAAAGAATTCTTTTTTGGTCTTGGAATGAGAAAAAAATAATAATTATGATACCAAAACAATTATCCATGAAGAAATAGGCAACTGATCACCTTTGTTGCCTTATTTATTCAACAGGTAATTATCAAGTGTCACTTTCTAAAATCAAATTCCCCCAGATATCATACATTACTTTTAAAGAATCATTAACAAAGGCAAGAAGTTTCTTTTTATTCTTTAGAAGTAACAATACAATTTGAATTTCTTTTCTTATATTTGATTTTGGTTTTGCCTTCATTTATTATAGCCAAATATGTTAAAACATCCTTTATTTTAAAATGCACACAGACACAGATACACAAACAGCCTTTCTTTGATTCTATTGTCCTTTCTAGCCATTGACTAATTTTTCTCTTCATTTTGCTGCCAAACTTTCCATTCTCTTTCATTGCCAAATATGTCCATGACTGAAAGTTCCCATCCATTTTTCCTTTTTAATTATTTTCAATATGATTCCTATTTCTGTGATTCTATTGAAAAACTACTATTCCAAACTCTCCCATAATTTGCTACTCAACGCTTTTGGGTGCATTCTTCATTTCTCTGTTTTTGGCACTGTTTGGCACTCTTCCTCCTTGAAACTCTTTTCTATTGGGTTCTGTTAAATCTAATTTCCTGACTCTGAAGTCTGTATTAATTTGATTTTGTCTCATATATATTTCAGCTGTTAGGTTAAGTTGGAGAAAAAGCACAACAAATGCCGAAGTTTCTTATTACAGCCAATGCCTCCACGAATCTTGGTCTCTTTTCTTTACTTTTTCCTGTGTCTTTCCAATACTCCCACCTTAGCTAGGGAAATGTTCTTCCTCTCAAGTTCTCTGCCCTAACCTGATTAAGGTCAACCTCACCACTTAGGATTTTCTCTCTGACTGTATAACAGAGAAATTAAAATGTCAACATAAGTAGGTTCAACTGCTCACATCTTCACATCCTTATATCCATGTAATAATCCATCCTTTCCTCTCAGCAGAAAAGTTGTCTTAGCTATAATAAGGGGGTTCCCTTGTGCTTATAACGTCAAATATTTCTTCTCTGGCTATTTTTCCAACATAACCTCTTTTTTTCCCTTTTACTTTCCCCATTTTTTTTGTGCTACTGGTTTCTCCTTCTAACAAAGAAATTTTATCTCCTTACTCTCCTCTCTAAACTTCTTGAGATAATATTTTTAATCTCTCCAATAAATATATTTTGCACAATTCAAAGAGACCTTTCAATGCTCAAATATATTAATTGTGCTTTTGATTAGCTTGCATGATCACTCAGTCGTATGTACAACTATTAATACTTTTGAAGCCGTATTCTCCCTTGCTTTCTCTTAGACCTTTTTTCTCCCAATGACACCTCCTTTTCTTTTCTTTATCATACTTTTCTTTTGCCCATCATTTAGTATTGGAATTTTCCTCTTTTCTTCACTTTCTGAGCCTATACACTCTCTGCAAGATCTCATCTACTCTTCTGACTTCAGCTATCATTTAACTGTTGATGGCTTCTAAATCTCTATAAGCAACTGAGTCATTTTCTTTCAAAGTTCTGATTCAAATATGAAACTTCCTACTGAACCTCACTGACAATTTCCTTTTATATATAATAGAAATGATAATAGCAATAGTAATGATTATCATTATGATGTTACAGTGATGGAATAAGTCTTGTGGACAGACAACTTGATTTGGATCTGAGCTCTATAGATCATATTGAGCAAGTTATTTATGCCACATAAGCCTTAATTTCTGCATCTACAAGATAAGAATATTAGTATCTATTACAGGATTTAAATTAAATTATTTATAAATACACAGTTATTGTTTGATATACATTATGGTTTAATTATCTAGAATAATAGTAAATATTCATGACTTAATGCACATATATGCATTAATTACTTCACATGCATTTTCTCATTTAACCTTTAATTTAAGATAGCCAAACTTGAAACTATGATCTTTCTTTTCCTTCCATAAATACTCTTTTCTTTCCCTTATATTGGTACAACTACTAAGACAGATTTTCAGATTGAAAATTGGAGTTATTTTCTCTTCCTTTTTTCCCTTTCCATCAACTGGACAATTTAAATAGTCACTGATTTTATTGCAGGAGATCCCAAATTTCTCTCCTCTTCTCAATTGCTAGTATCACCAACCTATTTTCTGACCTCATAATTTCTACTTATTATATCTCTGTGACTTCTCTGCCTCCTTTATTGCTCTTTCAAATAATAGACTTACCTTCAGAAAATGCTAACTCTATCATTTTCAACTTCTCATTAAACCAATTCAGTAATTCTTCACTGTTTATAGACTTAAAGCCAATGTGCAATCAGGTTGTAGAGCATCTCTGCTTGCCTGGGGGATGTCTGCAAGGTCATCTCTCCTTGCTCGCTCTTACCCATGGCATCCCTGCCTAAATGTACATGAATCTGTGCCTTTGGCTGCACCCTTTCCTCCACGGAACTTCACTTCTTGCTTGATCAAGGAGATAAACTCCTCATCATTCTCCACTATCCTCCTCTAATGGCTTCACCCAAGCTTCCATGCACCCTCTTGAGCTGAGTTGCTATTTTCCATTTTTCTGCTTCTCTAGGTTTTATCCCAACAACTATTAATACATCTTTTCTATCACATAATATATACTTGCTTTCAAGTCACTCTGATTTTTTCTATTTTGAAGAGAAATACTATCAGCTGTTTTATCCCCACTGCTTGACACTGCTTGATATTTTAAAATAAATATATGTTGGATAAATCAATATGTGCATGTTTATCCCATGTGCATATTATCACATATACAAATTTACATATATGTATACTTATATACATAAATATGAATACTCACACAACTAAGAACAACAAAATGAATTAATATCTATTAGCATTGGTACCCTCAGAAATGACCAGAAAGAAAAAAAGGCATGCTCACCTGGGCTTGGGAGTAGGTAAAGTTGCAAAAACAATAGATTTTTCTTCCTTCCTTGAGTTCAAGAAGAAGCAAATATTATAAATTGGACAAATCCTTTACCTTCCATATGAGTTGTGACAGAGATGCTAGAGCAAGGTTTTGGGTCTTGTGGTAGCAAAAGTCCACAAGTAGCTGTTGTATTCATCTCCAGATCCAAGAACTTTCAAAATTTAAGTGAAACAACAGGTTTCCTATAACTTTATATCTGCAGTAATAGGAAAAGTGTGAGGGGATGAGAACACAGAGTCAGCCAAGGACAGGGGGTATGTGCCAGGCTCCAGCTGTCAGAAGATAAGGTCATTGTGGGAGATTATCATACTACAGATTTCAGGGTAAAATCCTAAATTTTTTTTCCAGTGTAGAATCTGATCCCTGCAGGCATCTTGGAACAGGATTTCTATGCTGCGTTTTATGTAAGGAGAGTTAAAGAGACGCCCTCCACAAAATGAAGAAAAAGAGAAAGAGACAAAGGAAGAAAGGAAGTGACGAAGGAAGGGAAGGAGAGAAAAAAGTAGGTGGCAATGAAGAGACAAAGCCAAGTCTCTCCAAACCAAAAAAATGTCTAAAGAGAGGCAGCCTCCCTGACCATTCCGTACTCTCACCTGCTGGGCTGAGCATAAAGCAATGGAGTCAGTGGAGAGGGCGTAAAGGGCTGAAAACAGGACAGTGAAATCTGCCGTTTGAAGATCAAAATTCCATTTGGCATTTCTCACTGGATTTTTACTTCCCCATCCTAAATCTTTGCCAACCACTAGTCTCAAAGACCTGAATCTAAATTCTCTAAGGGCTTGAACAGTAACATTTCCTGGGAGGAAGTCATTAAAATTAAGGTCCTGAGAGCTAAAGTAAACAATGCATTCCCATGAGTCTGACTTTGTAAGATATTCTGAAGCCGCTTATATTACGTTTGTAGACACAGATTGGAATCTTTGTGTCTCCCCTGATTTCAAATTCTATTTAACAGAGACTAAACTTTAAATGGACATGTAGAATACAACATAAGTACATGTGTTATTTAGCTAGTACTTCCATTCCTACATACCCAACAGAAATTAAAGCCTTTGCTTATACAAAAGCTTGTAACTGTTCTTATCAGCTTTATTCAAGCTAGTCAAAATCTTGGAAAAAAACCTCCTGTGTATTGATAGATGAATGCACAAATAAACTGGTGTATCCTTATGGAGCACCCATTTAACAGAATAGTTCTCAGGAGAAAATAGAAAATAACACAGTATTGACAAATGCAACATCATGGTTGAATCTCAAAATTGTGCTGAACAAATGAACCTAGACTGGCTTAAAGTGAAAGAATGGTGGTGGTGGGGGGAAGTATTGTAAACTTTTTGAAGCAATCAGAGGCCAGAGGTCACAAAACCATAAAAGAGTCAAAAATAAAAGTTGAGATCTCCAAGAGCAACCAAGTTGATCGCCAGTGGCAGAGCCACTATTATTTCATGTGCACTTGAAAAGAATGTGTATTAGATGGACTATTCTTTCTATACCTATTAAGTTCATTAAGTCAAATATGTCATTTAAGGCCAATATTTATTTACTGATTTTCATAAATCAGTATGAATAATTTGTACATTGATGTAAGTGGGGTACTAAAGTTTCCTACTATTATTGTATTACTGTCAATTCCTTCCTTTATGTCTGTTCATTTTTAATTCTATATTTAGGGGCTCCTATGTTGAGTTTACAATATATCCTCTTGGATCTTCTCTTTATGACAATATAATGACTTCCATTTTAAGTTGTTGCTGCCTTTCTTTTAGTCTATTTCGTTTCATGTGAGTATTGTAATACCAGTTTTCTGTTTCCATTTGCATGAAATATCTTTATCCCCATGACTTTACTTTCAGTCTTTGTATGTATATGTGAGAAGAGTCTCTCATAGGTAGAATATAGATGGGTCTGTATTTTTTATGCATTAATTCATCCTATGGCTTTTGATTGGAGCATTTCATTGTTTCACATTAAAGTGGTTATTGATATGTATGTACTTTATTTCCATTTTGTTAACTTTTCTGGTTGTTTTTGTAGTTCTTCACTACTTTTTCTTCTCTTGGTCTCTTCCTTGTGGTTTGATTTTTTTTTTTTTTCCGTAGTGTTTTGTGTGGGTTCCTTTGCCTTTATTTTTGGTGTATCTGTTGTAGGTTTGGGATTGGTGATTGCTATTAGGTTCATGAATATACGTTGTTGTTGTTCAGTCACTAAGTCATATCCAACTCTTTGCAACCCCACAGTCTGCAGCATACCAGGCTCCCCTGTCCTTCACTATCTCCTGGAGTTTGCTCAGGTTCACCTTCATTGAGTCGGTGAAGCTTATCTAACCATCTCATCCTCTGTCGCCCCTTCTCCTTTTGCCTTTAATCTTCCCCAGCATCAGAATCTTTGCCAGTGAGTCACCTCTTCATATCAGGTGGCCAAAGTATTGGGGCTTCAATTTTAGCATCAGTCCCTCCAATGAATATTCAGGGTTGATTTCGTTTAGGATTGACTGGATGGATCTCCTTGCAGTCCAAGAGACTCTCAAGAGTCTTCTCCAGTACCACAGTTAAAAATTATCAATTCTTCAGTGCTCAGCCTTCTTGTATGGTCCATCGCTCACATCCATACATGACTATTGGAAAAACCACCCCTTTGACTATATGAACCTTTGTCTGCAAAGTGATGTCTCAGCTTTTCAATATGTTGTCTAGGCTTGTTCTAGCTTTTCTTCCAAGGAGCAAGCATGTTTTAATTTCATGGCTGCAGTCACCATGAAAAAAAAAAAAAAATATATATATATATATATATCAGTTTACTTTAAGCTGATAATCACTTAACTTTGAATGCATTCTAAAAGTACTACATTTTTATTCTTCCTAATGTTACATGTTTTTAACATCATATTTTACATCCTTTTTGTGTGTGTATATCCCTTTACTGCTTATTGTAGTTATAATTTTACTACTTTTGTCTCTTAATCTTCATAGTTTTATTAAGTGGCTTATCCACCACCAGTGAATCTCTACCAGTGAGATTTTTTTCTTTTATGTATTTCCTTATTTCTAGTGATTCTCCCCCCCCCCCC